>JBBPMG010000044.1:47378-86102 GCA_038090195.1 Boletellus deceptivus
GGGGGGGGGGGGGGGGGCGGCGGGGGGGGCGCGCGGGCGGGGTGGGTGCGGCGCCCCGTCCCCGTGCCTGATGCTCACCACAGCAATAGCGCCCCGGTGTCCATGGACAACGACCCCGCCTCTGTCGCAGAGCAACGCGCCAATGCCGTCGCAAAGCTCCGTCGTGCCGCTTCCCTCCCCCGCATGAAGGACGGTCGGCGGCCTCCAATGCACATCGAGGCCGTGAGCGACGGCGAAAGGTTCCAGGCAGACGACGATCAAGAGGTCGTCGAACCTGTCTTTGACCATCCTCCTAGTCCAGTTCCCAGTCCCGACTCTCCTCCAGAACAGACGCCCGCCACGCCCGAGCCGTCCACTTCGGGTCGCAAGCGCCGCAGCAGGTCCCGCTCTCGCTCCAGGGGCTCAAGAGACTTCAAGGGTAAACGACTTCCCCAGTCTCCTGCGCCCCTCTCCGTCACCCCGAGCAACGATTCTTCCCCCGATGATTCCCCCCCTCCCCCTCCACCCGCCGTGCTCCAGCCTCCGTCCGTCGTCGCACCGATACCCTCCTACTTTTCCTCCCCTCCCGCTTCACGCGTCCTCATGTCTCCCAATTTCTTATCTCCCGGCACGCCTCTCCTCTATCCCGGTACCTCACCGCCCACGCCGCTGATGCCCACCCTGGACGCTATACTTTTGCGGTCGAACAGCGTGGCCGCCCGCATGCAGGCTCTTCACAAGCTCACCGGTGGCAATCTGGAATCTCAGGATGCCATGTTTCCTTCTTCGTCAATATCACCACAGCCTGGCTTCGTGAAGCTCGGTCGCAACAACACCGTCTCGGGTGGCGAACGCTCCGCTGCCCGCATGAAGCTCTTCACTGCTCTCGGTGAAAGGATCAAAGAAGCCGATGAGGGGGGCACTAGCGCAGGCGAGGATCGTCCCGTGGCCTATACCCCCACCAAACGAAAGCGGCGCCGGTCAACGCGAAATTCAGGCAGCAGATTCAACCAGACCACCGCTACCGACGAGTCCGAAGTATTGTCGACTTCGACAAGTACTCCGACCCACCCTTCAACGCCTCTGCCCCACATACAACAGTCGCTCACGGAACCCATTCGTACAGCTTCCACAACGCCTATCCCTGTCCAGCCTATAGCCACTCCTAGTATCAATCTTGACGAGAGCATTTCGAGCAGCCGTCAAGCGACCCCTATCCGGACCACGCCTAATCAATGGAAGCGGAGAAGTATAGTTGTAGAACAAGATGAAGACGACGACCCTGCCCCTCCACAGTCCACCTATCCCGAACTCCCCACTACCCCCGGTCGCTCGTCTCCTGTGCTCGCCCAGCGGTCATTCCATTCGCCAGATCCTCTGTCGATTGAATCAACAGACATATTCCCTCCAAGCCCGTTTGCTACACCACACAAGGAAATATCATTGTCTTCTCGTGACGAAGCGGATGACATGGTGCCTGAGGACCCCGAGGAAGTTATATACCCTGCCGAACATCTTCGGCGGTCACCATATCACGATCCTTTTGACAGACAGATAAGCTGGATTGCAGACCCAGGTCAGTCTATGAGCTTGTTTTCTCGACGATGAGCGTAATGATCTCCCCAGTGCCCGAGTCCAACATAGCGGTCCATAACGAGGACGACGAGGACGAGGAACAGTTACGTGGCGTGGTCAAGGAAGACGATGATCAGATCCCCCCAGAGTCGCCTCACGATGAATCTGGACCTCCGACTGAAGAATCGTCACCTCGCGCATCTTCAGACTCCAAGGAGCTTGTGGTCGACATCGAGCCGTCCCTTGAACAACCCTCTGCCTCCAGTTCTCCCGAGTCTTCGTCACAAGCAACGACACTGAATGCTACTTCAACACTTCTTGTCGGCGAGGAGTCCGATTCATCGCAGCAGGCTTATCCTCAGCGGCTTTCGGTCGCGTCACGCATGCAAAGCGATCGGTCCCCTTTGTCCACCGAGTTCGACTTGGACAACTCACTGGCTGTTTCGGAAACGCCGTTAAAGCGGGAGGGTTCTCTTGGAGCCTGGGGGAGAATGCTTGTCGGTGCCCTTACGAGGAGCAGCTCGAGCAATGGCCGTCGATCTAGGACCAACAGCATAGTTACTCGGGAACGAAGACAGAATACGGACTCGAGCGTCAGTCGGGAAAGCGGTGGAAGCCTAGCCAGTCCAAAGGTGGACAAGGGCGAGCTCGGGTCGACATACCCGTTGGGTGGACAGCAGCCGGTGATGCAATCTCCGTCAGCTTCGGCATCCATGCAGTCTTTGGCGCTGCCAACGCCACCAAGGAGTGGTGTCTCTCCTATTCCGCTGGCTACCAACCTCGATCTCACCAAATACAATCAGGATGCTAAATTGTTCCCATTCCCAGGGATTAAGAAGCTCGAGGAACAGCGTATCAGCAGCCGGAATCGTCGGGGACTGTCAATATCATCTTCTACTCCGGACATTGTCTTATCCCTCCACGGAAACGAGAATGAATTACCACCACCCGCGAGTTCGTTGAGTAACACGCCCTCTAATTCCCCCGACATCAAACGGGACCGGGTCCTTGCACACCAAGCATCGGACACGCATCTTCTTCCCAAGTTCAAAAGCCTCAATTCCCCTCCTCTGTCGACTGCACCCTCGTCATCATCGCACGACTACCTCGGCGGGCATCCGCCTAGTAGTCAATTGCTTGGTTCAGTTCCGTTTAAACCGCTTCCCACCAACCGTGAGGGTGTCCGGAAGTGGCTCAGCAACAGATTTGGGTCATCAACGCCGACTTTGGCAAGTGGCTCACTTGGTCCAACTTTTCAAACTATTCGTCCTGCTGCACCCTCCAAAAAGCCTTCTCTCTCTGAGATTTTAAGGTTGAAGAAGGAAAACGACTTGACTTCGGACTGGGAAGACATTGGCTCTCCGGAAAAGTCTCGGACGCCAACGAGCAGTGCCAACGGGACCCTGTCATTCGGGAAGCCTTATAGCGGGGAGTTTTCCCCCGTCAGTCTAAATGGAAGCTCTGCGCATGAGGACATGCAGAAGACGCCTCGAGCGAGCAAGATCGCCAGCCCGGGCAGTGGTGTTTCTCCTTCTCCCGTCGAGCCTTCTGCGTCCTCCACTTTGGCAACCCTGGCGTCTCCACCTACCCCCTCGCCACCGGAACCCGCGCCGCCATCCACACCTGAGCCTTGGTCCTCTTTGTCCGACTATCCTCCTCCAACCACCTCGGAGTCATCTTCGAACACGTCTTCGCAATACTCGGAATTCCCGTCTAAAAGTGCCGTTATCATGGAACGCCTTGACGAGATGCTAGGACGTGGACCAAAGAGTCCTGTCTGGCCGTCGGCGATAGACGACCCGCCTCGGAAATTGTTGTTGGCCGCGCCTGTCCTGCAGGTGGTCAACTCCGATACCGTCAAGGATCGCTTCCTTTTCCTCTTCAATGACATCCTTATCGTGGCCAAGCCTATCACCCAAGACCCAGACTCCTTTCTTGAGCTGACGAAACCAAACCCTTCAGACAGAAAGTTTGTCGTTAAGAACGTCGCACTCCTCCGCAATTTGCGGTTCAGTGGCGAGCGTGAAGAACCACAGTCACGCAGCGTGCCGCGTAATGCTCTTACACAATCCTTTGTTGAGGAATTCGCCAACGATGCCGATCAAGCTATCGTGTCATTGTTCAACGGTTTGGGACAGCCTAATGATCCCGCGGCGTTGGCGCGACTACTATTTCGTACGCCCGAAATCGACCGCGCGCAGCTCGGGGATTATCTATCCAGGAGGACCTCACGTATCGTTCTCAAGCACTACCTTGATGTGTTCGGGTTCACCGGTGTGAGGGTGGACAAAGCGCTACGTATCTTCCTGCAGACTATCCACCTTCCTACCCGTGTTACTCAGGGGGTCACACCGCTAGATATTCTACTCGACTCCTTTGCCAGTCGGTGGTATGATGCCAATGGGAAGCAGGTTGCTTATGATAAGGACCTGGCTTACAGACTCTCGAGAGCAATTGTGCAACTCAACGAGGTCTTGCATGGTGGTCTATCCCAGGAACCTGGCTGGACTAGACATGTCGGGAGAAACGTTACTGTCAGAGACTTTTTGGACGCATTCCGGCGTCACGATCCCCGTTGTCTGTTGTCCGATGACACGCTTAGCGACGTCTATGAATCGGTCTACCGCGAGCCGCTCGCACAAGCGCGTCACCCATCTTCCAGTGGGCCCACCGAGATCACTGTCACCTTCAAGCGCGCACTGCCTTCGCGTCTGACATACAAAGTTCAGTCTGAGCCAGTGGTTATCCGCATCCCGCAACCTGACCCCAACTTTACAATCGAGTTGTTTGGGCACAATCTCGGTTTTGAACCACCGGTTCTTTCTTTCGCCAAGTCGCCCGAGGCGTCGTTTAGGGTAACGGGGTCGTTGTTCGGACTGACAACAATGTTGATGTTGCGTTCCGGCTCGAACGCATTGCTCTACGCTGGTCTCCCACCGTGCTATCCGGTCTCTGTGGAGCGCGCATTCATGCGGAATACATTCCAGGTTGCGTTCATGAACCACAACCACACTCCACGAAGATACATGTTCAGCTTTGCCGATCCACTTGTTCGCCACGAATGGGCAACCTCGTTGAAGCGATTGACGGATGCCTCCCCGGGTGCTCATCCCTTGGGGCCGAATGCTTCGCCATTCCAAGCAAGGTTTGCGCAAGCTGTTAGCGATATTGTGTTCCGAGTGTTGCAGGAGACTCTGATTGGACCAGAAGCCTTTTATGCTCAACCATCGTCAGGGAAGTCGAATAATGCATTCAGGCACCCTGATTCCACGAGCAATGCTCGCCATGATTCCCAGCTGTCATTCGCCTCTCGTGATATGGCCGGTTCTTCTGATCTCGTTCGGTCGAGGTCGAGGAGTAGGGTGTATCCACACCACGGAGCTGGGCGACTCGAGGCGGAGGGCGATCGGATCACACCTTCCCATTCGAGAAGTAGCAGCGAGGAGGACAAGACCGGGAGCGAGTCATGCATGCGAAGGGCGGAGCGGCTATGGTCCGGAAAAGATTTGGAAATGTTTTGCCAGCAGAACAGCTCCATTGCGCAAGTGGTCGAGCTGTTACTGCCCGCGACTTCCAATCCGCCAATACAGTCATGACAACACAAGGCATTCGTTTGGTAAGCCATTGTCGCGTGTCGTGTCTGGCGGCACGCTGACGGACACGCTGTCAGGTCTCCCACTCTCGTTATCGGTTTCAACCTGATCCATTATCTATCATCGCTATCCCTTACTTACTCACCAGCTCCTTACTTACTCACCAGCCCATTAGTATGTGTGTTCATTCATCGGTCTGCTGCATCGTCAACGCAATGCTTTCCTTTCCTTTGATTTCCTTTCTCCCTTGGATGTCATGTTACCCATCAATCGTACGGGGCCGTGTTTTGAAAGTTCGTGTGCAGAAGTTTCACGAAGCCGTCTGAGCAGCGCCAAAACGAGGCAGGCGCCAGGATTTATGCGCGAGGCTGTCCGGCGTTCCTCGCGTAATTGCTATCTGCCTGCCTGAATGGCCCGCCGGCCACGCCCACTGCCCTTGCTTTCTTGACGGGACCCTTCAGCCAGCCATGGCGAGGACGTATGCCAACGTGAATGCTTCCCTGGGACGCTCCTGGTTCGACTATGGTCAGTACGTCCGACGGTGGCCCCTACACGTTCATGACGACCGGTGCCAACAGAGAACTCGACCATCGAGTGGAGTTCGCCAGAACGTTATGAGATCGTCGAGCGCTTGGGAGGTGGGCGGTATTCCGAGGTAAGGTCTCCCCTGTGCAATGCTGCGTCGTGCGATCACCCCACACAGGTGTTCAAGGGCATCGACATGGTCAACTCGGAGACCTGCGTCATCAAAGTCCTCAAGCCCGTAGCCCCGAAGAAGATCAAGCGTGAAGTCAAGATCCTCCGCAACCTGACCGGCGACGCAAACATCGTCGCCCTGCGGGACGTCGTCCAGGACCCCTCCGCGCGCTACCACAGTCTGATCATGGAGTACGTCGAGAACGTGGAATGGAAGCTGCTGTTCGCCGCGTTGAGCGAGTTCGACGTCAAGTATTACACGTTCCAGCTGCTCAAGGTACGTCACACGAGACCTTGTCGCGAGGGCGCAACTCGAACCGAGACGAGCAGGCACTGGATTTCGTGCATTCGAGAGGGATCATGCATCGAGACGTGAAGCCCGGAAATGTCATGATCGATCACCGACACCGAAAGGTGCGTCCCCCTCCCGTCCGTGATGCGATGGCGACGTCATCCAACTTGGCCTGTTCAATCGTTTCGGTTCTGTTGTAGTTGAGGCTGATCGACTGGGGCTTAGCCGAGTTTTATCATCCTGGCACGCCCTACCATATCCGAGTCGGGTCTCGCTATTACAAGGCCCCTGAGCTACTCGTCGGGTACAAGCTGTACGACTACAGCCTCGATATCTGGAGCGTAGGCTGCATGCTTGCGTCGATGGTAAGGCATGTTTGATCTCGCATCTGTTCCGAGTGGCTCAAGCGCACGGCCTCCGTGATACAGATCTTTCGACGAGAACACTTTTTTCACGGCGTGGACAACAACGATCAGTTGCTCAAGATACTGAGAGTCCTTGGCACCGACAGCTTCGATGCATGGCTGAGGACGTATGGCATTCCGTTTGCAACGGATCTTGATAGTCTCCTGCAAGCGTCAGTACACAGGCTCTCTCTTTGTTTGCTTCACGCGCCGACATGCCACCCAGATATCCCAAGCAGCCCTGGTCCCGTTACGTCAACGCTGACAACTCCAGCCTTGTCACCACTGAGGCGTTGGATCTCTTGGACAAGTTGCTCCGATATGATCATCAGAAACGGTTCACAGCACGAGAAGCCCAAGGACACTCCTATTTCAGTAGGCCCATTAGCAATGTCCGCTCGCTCCAACCGGCGTTTACATTTCATTGCACAGATTTGGTCAGACTCGAGGCGGCCACCTCCAAAGAGGACGCCGCAGAGTACATCAGCGATTCCGGTTTTTGCTCCACATAGAAACGACTTGATTCCTCTCTCATGTCGCCGATGCAGGGTCATCGGTGTGTATGCACGTCTTTGCACTGTAGTATTTCTTGGAGTAGTTTGTACAAGAGACGATCGCGGCGATGTAAGCGTATAACTGTTACTGTTACCGTGCACATAATCGATCATCCAACGTGTCGGTGCCGTTTCGTCAGCCGGTGGCATGGAAAACGAGGCCGTGTACGTAGGCAAACACGCAGTCACTCGCCATGTTTATTCAGGCCGCGTGTTGATCGTGCCATTGGCGGGGTGTCCAGCCTGCCAGTCCGAGATATAATGCAACCTGTCAGGGCGTCCCTGAGACCACATTTCCCTTTCGCGTTTACCGACCACCATCGTTTCCTGTCTCTTCTTCTTCTTCCCAAAAGCCAGCTCCGTGTTCGCCATGGAAGCAGGCTTCCAGTACCGTTCGCGCGCCCAAAGCTCGCCATCTGCAGATTATTTTTATGCGCCTTGCGCCCGCCCCAACACGAACGGTTCGAGCATGTCCCCGTTCTCCATCGCTCGGTCGCGCGTTCCTCCGCGGCCTGAAGTGACGTGTCGCTGTGAGCCCACTACGCCCACCAACAAGCCACGCTGGAAGCACGCGTCACAGAGCCCGTCATGGGATCGGGAGAACGCATTCAGACCGGTGCACAAGCAGAGCATCGAAGAGTGGGTCAATGAGCAGATCCATCTAACCGACCGCTCCAACTATGAACGGAGGACGCAGCGCCCGATGGGGAAGGAGGAGCTACGGCAGCGGATGTGGGACGAACTGGTTTATGAGTACGAAACAGAAGCACAGAAATGGATGAACCATGAAGCGGAGATGCGGCGCAGGGCGCAAGAGCGGGAGCGTGAAGAGGCACGGCGAAGGATCGTCCAGGAAGACATTGTCCGGATCCAGGCTCGGGTACGGGAGAGACGGGACAGCGAGAAGCAAGCCATTGCGGAGGAACGGAGGAAGAGTGTGGAGAGGGCAAGGGAGAAGGCAAAGTGGGATCAGGTCCGGGTGGAGCGTGCGATGCTGGAAGCATGGGACACCTATGAATCACGGTGGGCAGCCATTTCCGCCTCGTCCGAGCCACTCGGGTTTCGTGATATACCCTGGCCACTTCTCGCCACTCCTGCACGGGTAGCAGACCTGACGCCCGAACGTATCGCCGACTTCTTGCTGCACCCAGCACATTCACCCACCCATTCGCAACGAGAACGGATTCGTAACGCCTTGCTCCGATGGCACCCAGACCGATTTCACCGCATCCTTGGCAGAGTCGTCGACTCGGAGACAAGAGAGGTCGAGGAAGGCGTGGGTATGATCGTTAGAAGTCTGAACGAACTCTTGGCGAAGGAGGGAAGAGCACTGCAGTATGTGAGTCTCCCAGAACGGAGGCAGTTGCATTGCTGCTCAACCCTACTAGTCCCAGGTCAGAACAAGAGGCCCAGGAGTCCGCTCCACATGAAATGCTTTACATGGCGGTTCGGAGTAGTTGTTTCTCTGGCAGCGCCGAGAAACTGTCGTCGATGGATTTTGTCACGAAGCGGAACGATGTGCTCACAAGCGCTGGCGGCGTGCTGTATGATATATGTCTGTCGAGCGCATCATCATGAAACGAAATGAAATGAAACATGGATGATGATTTTTGTCTGCAAAGTGCAGGGGTTGATTGCTGACATAACAAGCTGACTAAATCCGGCAATCGTGGTCATGGCCTCGGCATGAATTTTGTCGTGTTTCCGCCCTTCCTCGCTGACCATCATGTTCTGCCGGTTTGCGCGCCTGCAGCTTCGCAGGAGCCTGCATTCACAAGCAGGCTCCAGTCCTCGGTTATCTGCGTGGCACACCCGTTCGGTCTACGCGCTCGGTGTATCAGTGGCCATTGGAGGGTATCTGGCTTGCTCATGGAGTTCCAGCGGTCGGCATATATCACTAGACTCGGAACCCATCTCCGGTATGTTCCGTTTCATGTTCGGATGGCACGTTACGCTTGACGCGTACACTTAGCACCCCAGAAGCAGTCGACGCCGGCGAAGCACACATCCGTTCCGACACCATCCGACGTACCATTGACCTCAGTATCTCAAAATGATGTGCAGGAGTCTGCTACGATATCTCCTGAGGATGCGGGTCCTTCTACTGTGCCGCCAGGAGCGCCAGCGGAAGGCGAGGGTGTTCAAGAGGAGGCTTCCGGTGGAGCCTTCAACCCTGAGACGGGGGAGATTAACTGGGATTGCCCTTGCCTCGGCGGGATGGCTCACGGACCCTGCGGCCAACAATTTCGAGACGCCTTCTCATGTTTCGTGCATTCTGAAGCAGACCCAAAGGGCATCGACTGCGTAGAGAAGTTCAAGGCTATGCAGGATTGTTTCCGTGAACACCCCGATGTATATGGGGACGGTATGTGGACCCACCCTTGAGACTGCCATACTTTCTCATTCTTGTTTCAGAAATTATGGACGATGAAGATGAGGAGCCCCCCTCCGGACCTGCGACCGCAGAAAAGGCGGAGAGCGATCCACATCTCTTGGACAACCTTGCGCCGGACTCGCCAAAACAGTTATCGACACCCACAGCATCCTAGGGTCATGGACATTATAGACATATCCAAGTACTGACTTATTACATCTATAATCACTACTCAGATACATCATACAAAAGTCAGTGAGTATTAGCACGGCCTCGTATAAGGGTGAGATCAGTTTTGGAACCGCTTCTCGATGACCTGATCTTTTAGTTTGTATCCATTGGCCCCGAACAACTTCGAATGTAAGAATGGCGATATATCGTAGATGTCGTGTTCTTTCGCCTACACACACGTGAGCTGCCGCCATACAAGCTGAATTTTGTCTCACCCTTTCTTCGAGTTCGGAGACTTTGATCGTAACCAGGTCCGGTTGCTCGTGTCGTTGGAGTTGGTAGAAGCGCGCCTTTTCTTTGACAAGCTGGCCGAGAATGAAGGCAAGTAGTTCTTCGTAGTCCCGGGCTTGCGTGAGATACTTTCGGAAGCTCTAAACACTCGCGGGTCAGTTCCTTGCGGAATGATGCACTCCACTCCACCTACCCTCTCGAGCGTCTTCTTGATAGTAAGCTTCTGCGCGCTGACAAAGCTGCCAACGGCAACAGAAATGGCCAAGTCAATGTCATCTGCACGAACATATTCCCTAAGGCACATTTTGGCACTCGCTTCCGCCATGCGAATCATGCTCTCCAAGTGGCGGATGGTAATAGGGTACGAGCCAGTGGCTAGAGACTCCCGGCGAAGATCGACAAAGAGGCGCGAAAGCTTTTCCTGGTCCATGTCATACAACTGGGGTCGGACCCTCTCGCGAGCATACATGATATACTTTCGTAGCACGTCCTGGGGTATAAGCTATTGGACAGTCAGGCTTGGTTTCCTCTCAAATATGGCTTGACCTACATCAGCGTCCAGGGTGGTGCCAACGTCCATTTCCTCCTTCTCAGGTGTAAACTTGGGGTGGCTACGTAGATGGCTCCCCACTACGAAACGTGCAAGGAGTTCATCTTGGACTGGGTCTACGGTATCCTTTACGACGCAGAGCACATCAAACCGTGAAAGGATGGGTTCAGTCAGTTCGACATTTTGTTGGAACGGTATTGTAGGATTGTATCGCCCGCGGACAGGGTTGGCTGCAGCGATGACTGCACATCGTGCACGGAGTGTCGTTACAATACCGGCTTTCGATATGGAAATAGATTGCTGTTCCATGGCCTCGTGAATAGATGTTCGGTCCGCGTCATTCATCTTGTCGAATTCGTCGATAAGGCATGTTCCCTTGTCGGCCAGGACGAGCGCTCCGCCTTCGAGAGTCCACTCGCGAGTGACGGGGTCTTTTCTGACACTGGCTGTCAAACCCACAGCAGATGCCCCCTGCCCAGTAGCAAATACGGAGCGATGTGCGGTTTTCTCCACATATTTCAGAAACTGGGACTTGGCCGTGCCGGGGTCACCAAGAAGGAGAATATTGATGTCACCTCGGATAGGGTGCTTCCGCTTGACATCCTTGGGGATACCACCAAAAAGGGAGAGAGCGATGGCCGTCTTGATGTCTTCGTGGCCATATATTGATGGAGCAATAGACTTGATGATTCGCTTGCGGATGCGTTCGTCCCGAGCTAGGTTTCGTATTTCCTTTTCATCCTCTTCAGTGAGCCTGAACGCAGCAAAGAGATCCTCCTTTTTATTAACGTGGTTCGCCTCGATGATAGTGGAGAAAACAGGAAAGCCGTTCTTAGAGTTGAGAGATGCATCGAAGTTGTTCCGGTATATCCCAGTCACCTCCTATCTCTGATGGTGAGACTCGCGCGAATTTGGAGAACTAGGAAATGCACACAATCTCTTCTCCCGGTTTTGCCTGGTCAATCAGATCCCAAAGGAGGATGACCTCACGATGCCTTGGGAGACGCCCCGGCGGGACAGATCCCGGTGATTCTTGCAAAGTCATTTTCTGATAGTTACGGTACACTGTCTGGAAAAGAATGGTTGGTGCGACAAACTGTAACCACTACTTTATTCACCTGCTCAGAGTTGATCGAGAATGGACCCTTGCTTTCACAGTTAGGGCAATAACTGATCTTCACTTCCTTGGTTGCATCTTGGTAGAACGGCCCCAGGACAACACCACACTTGCGACAGTCAAATTTTACATACTTTAATTGAGGGAAGACCCCGGTTCGACGAGTGACAACACCGGAAACTCGAACAAGATTATTCAAGTTAGAGCGGCGGAGGTCACGGAGGGACGAGCTGAGCGGGAGATCAGCAATGCGAACGTGGACCTCGGAATGAATGCGTTCGTAGGATGGGTAATAGACAAGAATTGCATTCAGTGCAACTTCATCGAAAATTGTCAACATTGCTGCGGGAGAGTTGGTAAGAAAGTAGGCGAGGATAGGCTTCGACACAGCGAGGTGAAGATATGAGACCTCCAGCGATTCAGCGTTAGCTAGAGGGGGTTATTAGGATAGCACGTGTTAACCGTAGATTCACCCACTTTCTCCAAGGTTGCGGATGCGTTGGCCATACACTGAGCTACCGTTCTCGTCGACATATGTCATTAGAAACTGACGGAAGTGTTTGACAATCGAGCGGCGAACACGATCATTGGCAATCCACTCGACAATTGACTTTGCTTTGATATCGCTTAGCTGTTCCAGTGGGATCTCCTATCAAAGAGGCCTTCAGCAAATGTAACTGTTCTATGTGAGGTACGCTTACATCGTCCAATCCATCCATATCATCCAAATCTCGGCGTTCATCGTACTGACGGCGAGTCCGTCGTTTCATACGGGCTATGCCGAGACCCCCATCCAAGGCATCCTCGTCGTCCATGTCGTCACTTTCCAGAAACCGAGGCGCACGACTCCTAACTGCAGCGCGACCTCCCACTCTACCGCTACGCTCCAACCGATCTCTTCGATCCATTTTTGCCTCCGCAGCCCTTCGAGCAGCGGCAGGCAACTCTTCGAACTCTCCCTCGTCATCAATGTCACGGTCAGAGTAACGATCAAGGAGCTGATTAACAGCATAATCTCTTTCGTATGGATAAACGATGAGTGAGAAGGTCGTGATATGTGCAGACTTACTCTTCCATGCCGTCTGCGAAAAGATCTTCGCCGTCGCCTTCCTCCTCGTCATCATCAAGGTCTCTTACTGCATCGCGTTCGTCCAGGCTATCGTCGGTGTCTGAGAAAGGGGCTGGAGGAGACGAAGGGGGTAGCGAGGACGAAGACTCTCGCCTCTGAGGCGTGGGGCGTGGGGCAGGGGAACTACTTGGTATGCCGGGGGACCTAGCACGCTTGTTACGTCTGGGCGTCTGAGACTGTGACCGGGTTGAGAAGAATGTCGGTCAAGGACGTGTCTTGCCTACCATGATGTGATGATGAGCGGAGAAACAAAGAGCGCGTCGCGACGCGTTGTCTGAGTTTGAAAGCGTGTATAACGTTTACTATTATTATTTCCTCTAGAAAATAATGCCTTGATTCGCAACCGCAAGCTTGACCATGCCAATTGAGTGGGAGACAGCGGTGAGGGAGGAAGAAGAGTATCTGCGGAAAGTGCATCCAACCACGGACGACATCCCAGGATGCATGTCTCTTCTCGACAGTTTTCTCCTTTGTCATGGCGCGTGTCCAGACATCCTCTGCTTTTCCTTTACCGTCTCACATGCCCCGTGCAGTTGTCGGATCCCAGGTGAAGTCTCTCTACAGACACGGACGGATGTCTGAGTGTCATGAGAAGATGGAAGACTTCAAATTCTGCATGAGTCTCAAGTCAATGGAACCAGATGCCAAACGAGATGCCTGGATTCGTCGGCGCGCAGAATGGTGGGCTAACAGGCGACTCGGAAAGAGTAGCGAGAACGTGTGGGACGTCCGGAGGTATGCAGCCGACCTTTTTCCGTCAGCCTCACTGACCTCAATAATCAGGGAGCTCCTGTCAAACTGGCCACCTACCCTTTCTAATGATTCCGCGCAATCTTCCGACACAATCGCTTAGACCGTGGCAATACCAATATATCAACAATTGGCAGGTGGGAAAAAGGGGGCACCTTCTGGTAACATTCCTGTGCGCACAGGTTTGCCAATCAGCCGGAGTACATTCTGTACTCAATATGTTTAAATGTCCATGGACGCTGTCCCTTCAATCCCGCGGTTCCAGTCCGCCCTCAATGCACTGCCATGCCAGAATCGTGGCGTCCGCCCACTCCGCCGGCGACACAAATTACTTTGTGGTTGCAGCAAAGAGATGATCACCGTCAACTAAGCATAGGCTAGCTTTTCATCCTGAGACCAGTCTATGGGCTACACATTCTTGACGTTGAAAAGTCAACCTATCCTCAGCCAACCACTCTGTAACCTATGGCTATCTTGGATATGGGCTTAACACCACATGTCACGAATACTCCTGTGAACTTTATGTCACACGGAGCGCCCATTTCCCTGGGACATCGCTACGGTACAACTGATTAGACATATCGCACACAATTTTTTCGTAAGCTGCAGTGTACTGTCACCGGAGTACCAAACCTGACACAATCCCCCGAATAAATAGAACAGGGGAGATATATGGTAAGGTTACCCGTTGCGCCGTTTTGTCCGCAGCTGATACCGGGTGCAATCTCAATTGATAGGACCCACACCTTATGACTCGGCGGAGCCAGAGGTATAGGTGGCTGTGTGCTGCGCTTACCCCCACCTCTCCCCGCGACCCTAATCCCTTCAAGATAAGGTCCTTTGGGCGGGTGTATCAAAATTGTGCATCCGCTCGAACACCATGATACCGAACGTCACGCACACTCGTAGACCCGGATGATTCTAGACCCATGCAATGATGTTGAATTATCACCTGTCTGCTGATACTTCTCCGCTTCGTGACCCTTGACGCACTTGCTGGGGTGCGACCATCCCATAAGCCAAGTGGACTTTTTTCCTTCAGTATCGTCGCTGGTGATTCAGCCGGCGGAAACCCCTCACTCTGACGCGGGGAACAAGGGTTCATTTAACGTGTCCCTTCCGATGCTCCCGGGCATCTTACAACTACCATCCGGGGCAGACCTGACTAGTTCATGAACATGACTTGCCAAGTCAAGCACCGCGAACACCTGGAACTCCACTACAGTGTGTTCCATGTGTGTACTCTTGAGATGTTGGGGCTCGAATCCGCTTTTTCTAATCTCTAGGCCTTCCCAACTTCGCACGCCTCATGACGCCTGTCCTCATTTCGTCTGCGCACATTTTTCGTGGCAGGCACCGCCAAGAGATTTATGATTCAGCCTCGACCTTGAGAAAGAATGCCGAGATAGGAGAAGGGGTCAAGTCGCATGGTTACCAGGGCACTCGCTCGGGTTCAAGTGATCCGTATCGTACAGCACTGTACAGGAACGGCGCGGCTTACCACTGCTTAACGACCTCGTTGGGCATTCGATTCTAAACGGCCGTTCTGTACCTCCAGTGACGGCATGGACATCATATGTGGTCGGACCAGATCTCTGTCTGCGCCGGTTGTGAGTCTCTTACTCGAGTACGGTAATTTCCCACTTGCCTCTGAAAAGGATTCGTCTCCGAAGTTTACCCACGCGTGTACGTCGACAACTCCTTATTGCCAATGAATACGTTGGTACCTGCACTGGGTGGGACGTTCGAATCTTGACTGATCCGGCAGCAAGACCGCGTCTAACCACAATTTGTTGGCGCCGTGGAACGCCACGCCGCTGTGTCACCGCCTCTAAACTATGCGCGATGGGGAAGAGGAAGTAATTTCCGACAGTGGGCGCTGTGGCGAGCGTTTCAACTGCACGAAGTACACTTTTAGCTTCCGCTGTTCGGCGGGGTGGCGTTCACGTCACTGCGGTGTGAAGACTGTACATCATGTTGTGGTGCGAGACAGCGTTCTCCATCAGCTCATGATAACCGAATTCCACGCCCATATGACATCTTACGAGACACCGCACGTTCTGATGCGATTTGAAGCCATCGATAAACGGATTTATCACTGCCGTGGTGTCGTGTGTACCAGTTCCACAACTCCTCAAGTTCTCCTCACAGGGGTCGCACTGGTGACCGTGAGACGCAACAATGGCATGGCATTCATTCAAATAAATTACAGCGTTAACGTCGTATGAAATCCGAAAGTAATGTTGAGAAGGATGATAACTAATCCCCTCATAATTATGTCTCGAAACAAGGGCAGTCGTAGTGGGCGTACATCTTCAATGCGGAAACGTGTCAAACCAAGCGTCAAGAGAACTCAAAGAAAGAGAGAAGGTAGTATAAGTGTAACCAGCGCACCCGGTTCACTTCTCGCGTGATGAAATATCCGAATGATTCTCGATGTGTGCCTTCTCGGCTTGGGCATTCTCGGCTCGTGCTTCCTCGGCGTCGCGTAAGCCCCCTGCTCGCCAATCACCGAGGTAGAAATACACTGCTGGAAGACCAACAAAGAGAGCGCCCACGATATTCCCGAGGTACGCAGCGATCAGAGACCTACAGGTAGGCCGAATTAATTCCACGTCCATCAGTTCGTTAGCACCGACGCATCACTTACTTTTTGATGTAGTAACTGGTAGTGAGCTTGGAGTGCAGTGTGATGATCAATCTCGAGTCTGAAATGCAAGTAGAAATGCTTACATCGGCGTGGAGCATGATGCTTAATGGCAAGGAAAACATGTTGGCAACGACTGCAGGAATATTCAGCAAGGATAGAACACGCTTAGCGAATTGACTTGCCGTGATCGAAACCACACGCGACGAACACCTGATAAACCATCATGATCATCGTACAACTCAATACACATTCCAACTCACCCAGATCGGGAACCAAGTAGCGACGACCTTCGAGATAGTATCACTGGCCGCAGTGGATTGCTGCCAAAAACAACTGAGTGGATGTGGCCGGATGCTTTCGTGTGTACTTACCCAGACCGCCACACAAACCAGCCAATTACACCCAATCCCTCGAAGGAAGATCTGATGCCAAGCGGGGGTCACGGCCTTGTCGCTATGAGATGTCAGCTTTGAGTCTCGATCCGAAAGAGGGATGACCTACATGGCAAAGCTTTGGATATAACCGAGATATGGTTGCCCAGTTGCAATGCCATCATCTGTATATGCTTGGTGTTGGATGAGGATTAAGTGTGTTGCAGATCACTGACATTTAGCCAAGATTGCCGCAAAAAACAGACTCCCGACTAGGTTTCCGAATGTGACTACACAAAAGGTCGTCAACCATCGACACTTAACTTGCCAAAGAAGAGATGCATTACCGATAATCCAGTTAACTGGAACGCCCCACCATGGAATGGCACCTTTGATTGCGGCCATAGGGAAGATCTATGATGAATCAGGCATGATGCAGCTCGAGATCGTCAAGGGGCTTACCATCAAATGACTCGTCAGCAAATCAAGTCCTTGGAGTGTAATCCTATCGAGTTTGAGGTGAGACATAGATCCGATACATCACAAAGCTCGGTTACATTACGAGACCAACGGGAAACACGAATGCTGCGAGAACTCTGACAAGACCGGGATTGCTGGAAGAAATGCCCGCCGAGCCGCCTGCGAGGATAATGTCGAACAGGCCACCGAACGAAAGCATGACGCCAGCCAGCACCTTGAGCGTCCGGATCAGCACATGCACAACTCAGATCGCAAGCAACGCACAGCTTTGAAGAACGTCTTGTCCCAGCGAGTGTTGTGCTTTGCCACAGCCATTTCGATGAGCGCGACGGAGGTCTGCGTAGGGCTGAGGGTAGAGGGAACGTTGGCCATCGTGAAAGTGCGTGCAGCTGGAGGGTCTAGTTGATACAGGAGAACAGGCAGGTGGAGGAAGATGAACCCACAGGCGCATCTTTATACGATTCTCCTCCGGTTACAAGAGGGACGTGGTTACGCAATAGATTTCGCATGCCTTTATCATGTCGTATACATTCCGGGACGAAAACACGAGATCTATCTCACAGCCTAGAATAGCAGCCCTGCAATTGGGCCAAGAGGAAGGCATAAGCGGGCCTGTCAGGTAAGCGATTCTCGGAAACTGACAGGCCGTGATTGTCCGCGTATTGTCTAACGACGATTAGCGGCCGCACCCGTCATGGGGAACCTCCGCCTAGGAACGTGGGGAATACTGGGGACATGGCTTGATTAGACAGGTATACGTACGAGACCGAACACACAAGTACTGTACGCGTCAGCTGTAGCGCATAACGCTAGGTGTTGCCTGCATTACGGGGACCTGGTTACTGGGTTTTCAGGCGTAACGGGGCCGGCGCCACCCTGCGGCTACCAATCAGTAAGACAGTAACGCAACGCCTGGTTGCCAACGCAAAGTCAAGACCGTGGCGCATACCCCTTGTCCTCCACACAGATGCCTACTGTAAGTACTGAATGGTCATGTCGCTAAATGGCACCACGAATTCAACGCGTGATCAGATGGACTGTGTTTTGTGTTTGAAGGGCCTAGGCGACGAGTACGGATGAAACAGGTTCGCATTTCGGGGAATGGAAGATATGAAGACACACAAAGCGTCAGGGCACCGGATGGCGGTAAGATGCTGCTCGCTGGTAACTCGCACATCATCCTAGCACGTTTATTGGTCACGTCCCCCAGATCACAACGGCTCGACGCGCTCCACTGGCGGAACGAGCACACAGAGTGCGGCCTTTGAAGCCGACAGCGGAGTAGTAGACATAGACAGACACAGGACTTGGCCACAAGCCGGCGGGTAGCGTGTTCCGAGACTCGGAGACGTCAGACGCTGACAGACGACGTCAGTACTAGCGGTGCGTTCGGGATGGAGAGGGGATCTGCCCCGTCGACTTGCTTGGCAGACCATCGCTGATAAGCACTGCCAGCCAATCGTGCACATGGTCCTACTACCTAGTGGCTTCCACGATCCCAGCGTCGAACACCGCTCTGTCGCTCAACGTAAGTACATCTTACAAACGCCAAAAGGTTCCGCGACCTATTTCGAGTGCAGTGGCTGTCAAGCACAAGCACAAGTCACGGCGTCTGCACGTAAGCGTATCAACGACAGCAGGGTACCATCCCCCTACCCCCAAACCAGTACCCCAAATCGACGTCACGCAATGTCACGGATCATCACAGACCGTCACACTGCGCAGATTTTGGATTCCGCCTAGCTCATAGAGCAGTGATTTCCATATTGAACTGTGAGGGAACTTGTTTAGGCGGAAGCCTATGACTGTGGTACTGTAGCGCCTCCACTGGCTGTATTGATGGGGGATTAGTCGTGTCTTCTCGTGTGCACCAAAGAGTCCGCTAAATTGGCACCATCCGAGTTTCATATTCTGGGTTCCCTGGTAGTACCAGAAGTTTGCCGCCCTCGGTGACCTGCCGTCGCCCGCGACCACGTCTAGCCGACAATTGTTGTGGTAAATCTCATCAGTTGTGAGGTGGCTATATTTGAAACCCAGCTTCGGCAGTCGCTCGGCAAGTGACAACCAGCGTTACATTCACCAACTTCACGATTCCGAGAACTATTTTTATTCGTTCAACTTCATAGATGTAGGTATCGTACAGGGACTAGTACGCGTGAATTTCGCCGGTGAAAAATGCTGCATATTAGTGAGGTGCTGATTTGAGGGTAGGCGCTGGTTTGGGGGTAAGGGATAGTATTTGTGCGCGTGTTGGGAGACGTCGAGCGGGTGGCTCAGTCTTATCGCGGACGCCAGTACCAGCACACTGCCAAAGGCGTCCTTAATCAACGATCCTCTGATGGTGTGCTGTACCTGAGGCCGTTTAAGTGGCTGACAATAAACGCGGGGGCACCAAATCCCTATTATTTCTCTTCTTGTCCCCGACGAACCTGGTCATGTGAGATGTTAGCTTTCTAGCAGGCGAACACGTTCGGTGTTATCAGAGTATGAGAGACGATCCATGACCTGGCGGGCACTCGTCAACTTGAATGAGGGATCGAGAATGCGCTTTTGGATTAAGCGCTACAAGTTGGGTGAGTCGATCGTGCTCTGTGAGCCGGAAGAATTAGAGCGACTTGAAGAAAAAAAAAAAGCATCAAGGCTGTTGGGCCACTATGCATCAAGGGGCACTGGCTGGTGTGTTTAATTGATCAAGCAAGGAAAAGTGTACGGCATTGTGGGGCGTGAGCTGGGCAACGTCATCACGTGATTACCATCGCGCTCATGCTCATCCACTCTATTTGTTAACATTGATCAATGTAAATGTCGCCGTCACTGCGACTCGATGCGTCCGATGTCTCCCCTGTATTCTAGAGTTGTTTGGGTGCGGGCGTTTCATGTTTGTCGTTCATACTGACATCGTCGGGAATTATGCACAAGGTGGTCTGAAAATCGCAAAGTCGCATTCGGTGCAAGTATACACTACTCTAATCCTTCTGCACAGGTATTAGCACTAGTACTCCAGCACCCTCGAATGCGCTGGTTCAAATGACCGAAATCACGAGCTGGCATATATGGACCTACAGGAACAACAAGACCGAGCTAGCAATCACCTGCGTCCACCTTTCGATATTCCAGCGACTCCACTCATTTACCGCGTCCTATGGATGGCATTATTCAAATTATTGTACATCCTAGTCCGGAATCTGGACAGGGATCATTGCCTCAAGGCCTCAACCCTCATTGTTCCCTTATCGTCCTCCAAATTGGCGTAATCGCTTGTGCCACGGTATTGGAAGCTACTTCCATGTAACCGCGTTCTACCTCGTCCGCCACTGCTGCCCATATTCTGCGAGCCTGCCACCTATCAGGGTGAAATCTTCGATGGCTCTTTTCGACAAATTCCCTGTAATCTTGCAACCGCATATGACTTTTGACGGCCGCGAAGAATGTCTCCACTGCAGACCAGTCAACATCTTCGACCGTCAGGCGTGACGGTGCGTGCAATACTGGCCAAGGAATGTCATGAAAGGTAATCAACCGTCCGGATGTAAACTTGGCCTTGTCAAATTCATCAGAGAGCATTCGATAACGTTCTAATGCCCTGTGAGTCGTCCATGGGCCAGACTCCCATCGCTGCTTTTGTCGTTGTTGACGCATCTCGCGTTGTCGAAGTTCTCCCTCCCGCGCGAGTCTCTCCGCCTCCTGCTGCGCAAGTAGTCTTTCTCGTTCGGCAGCCTCACGCTCTTGTCTTTGCCGTTGTTCCTCTTCTTTCCGTCGTCGTTCGGCCTCGGCCAGGCGCTCCTGCTCTTCGGCCCGTTCACGAGCTTCTCTTTGTTTGCGTTGTGTTTCCCACAACGGCCGGTCCCTTTCAAGCTCACGAAGTTTCCGAATTGATTCGGCCACCTCGGCCTCATGCGAGAGCTCAGCTCCCAGGGGTGTCTCGTCTAGACCATCATTCCCCTGAGATGGTGCTCCCGTGGTGCTGGCGTTTGCTTCGTTTTCGTCCACTTCGACAAGTGGCTCTACACTTATGTTAGTGTACACTCGAGACGCTGGACATTGGAATCGACCTGGAGGTACGAAAGCAGAACGCAAAAATTCGGTAAAATTCCTTTGCGGCCGATTGAGGTCGGCATACTGGCGCAATTTATCCAACCGCTTCTTTTCATATCGGGCACGGGTCTGTCCCGCGTCTTTGCGGGCCTCCAGAGGCGAGGTTCGAGCTCTTTTGTGTCCACGCGGGGAGCGATCACATAACATTTGATCACTCTCACTATCCGATTCTGGGAATGTATCATCTGGAGCAAATCGTAAAAGTGTTGACAACGTATATAGCGGTAAGACTGACCTTTCCGTTTAAAGTTCTCTCCAGTTGGCCACGGAGTGCCTTGCGAAGGGAGAGTACCATCACTATCGACTCGCATCGAGAAACTACCCTCCGGCGGCATAGTGGTTTCTTTTACGTGAACTGTTCTATTCCTTGCCCACCTTTGAAGTCGCGCCTTCTTGATTTTTTCCCGGCTAGTTAGATTGCGTCCCCAGCGAGGCCTCGGTTTTTGCGAAAAGGATTCATCTATGATCATTTTTTCGACTTCGTCCTCATCTGAATCAAAGTCAGACTCGTTCGCCGCGTCTGGGGGACGAGAGCGGGCTTTCTTCGGGACAGTGGGCTCGTCTGTCTCTGGAGATGACCACCGGGAACGTTTGCCCGAGTTGGGATCCGTGGGGTCTGGATCTTGATTTGGTAGTTCGACCCAAGTCACGGTAGAGCATTTAGGCCAAGGGTACACAACACAACGGTACTTGGGATCGAGCTTGTATATTTCCCATTGTTCCTGGTAGCATTGGACTTTTTCGCTGAGAGACTCGGTATGATATCACGAATCATCCGACGGCTCGCACCACTTACCCGCATATATCAATGGCGCGCGGCCAGACGCCTTCGTCTTGTGCGCCCTCCTTGAGATGCGCTCGTGGTACGAACCGCCAGAAGCTTGCGCCTTTTGGGGTGGTTTCGATAACAACGCGTTTGGGTGGTATGAGATTTGCCGAACCGTCGGGCTTTTGGACGCTAGGCTCATCTACGAGCGCAGTCTTGGGGTCAAAGGAAGCGAAGGATAGTTTTGAGTCTGGAAAACGTAAGAGACGGGGGAGTTGGGACGGATCGAGTAGCCCGGGTTGTGTGCCGCGGAGCGTAGGCAAGCTGTCGTGTTGAGATGAATGGGTTCCGTTCGGCGGTAGGACAGAGTAGATCATCCCGAGTGATGGGAGGACCGGCCTACAAGACGCGTCAAGCACGTGCCACACGTCCTTGTTCTCACTCCAACACCATCCCAGGAGAACTAACGGCGTCGCTTGTCGGCAGCCGTGTCGTTCGAATGATTCTTCGCAGACAACTTCGTCAGCGGCGGGGTGACTAGCCACGAGTACCAGGGGATGGTGAGAGGCGGAAGGGAGAAAGTAATTTTACATCAAGAGAGAATACTGCCAACTACGTCGAAAGACTAGGTGCACTGCTGATGGCGCTACGTTGCTGCATGGAGCTGTCGAGTGGTGTTCAACGCAGCGGTGACTGAGCAAGAGCGACGTTGTCGTACTACCAGAGGAACGTCCCCTGGGCAGGAGTGGATGACTCGACTTGACTCGGCCCCCCACATCGACCAGTATGGCTGCCTAAGTGGGTTCTTATCTCCTCTGCCAAACATATCGACTCGGTCAAAGTCCATGCATATTTTCGTATCAGCTGGTCCTTATCTTAGCCCAAGCTGTCCGGGAACATGACCACTCTAAGAAACTTCCAGTCAGAAATTGAAGAAATTCACGCCCGCGAACGTGCGAGACAGCGCACGCAGCCTGTTCGCACATTACCAGGTCCTCAGGATGGACAACGATCTGCCGAGACTCATTCACTTAGCGTATCGCACCCGGCCAGTACAACCTTGTATGACCTGTCCGATTTGCACTCATCCGAACAGGAGCAGAGAATCCTGGTGAGTTATACTACAGTCGTCGTCATTTGATCTGAACCTTCTCTTGTCTATAGGAGCTACTTATTGCACACGACGACGAGCAGGCGCAAAATACGTTGGCATCCCTTTTGACCCAATTCCAGGGAGAGTACATTTTTCGGATTGGTCTTCACCCCCCTCTCGATCCACTCCTTAACGGAGAACAAGTCGACAATGCCCCAGGTTGGACTGGTATTGACCGGACGCAAGAAGAAGTAGACGTACTTGCAACCAGACTCGCCAAGGTCCAAGACGATATCGGAGGTAAAGTACGGGCCCCGTTACAACTTCATCGCCCCTCCCGATCTCAACTTGATTGCTTGATTAGGCTTCAGTACTGTTCCGCATTAGAGGTTCCCACCCACGAACCACTCTCCTACTACGTCTTCCACCCCCGAGCGTTGCTGTGATCCCTGAAGTTCGTTGTGCTGTAGTCGGGAACGTTGACTCGGGCAAGTCTACCACGCTCGGTGTACTGACCCGAGGTATTTCCGATTGTTAGCGCTTTTTCCGTTCCTTTAAACCATGTTGATAGGTGCTCTTGACGATGGGAGGGGCAGAGCCCGAGTGACGCTGTTTCGGCATAAACATGAGATAGAAACCGGTCGGACTTCTAGTGTTGGCATGGAGGTCAGTGTCACCTTGGTCGGATCCATCCTTGTTTACGGGCCTCACAGATCCTCGGATTCTCTGTGTCTGGCGTCCCGATCTTACCTGGAGCAACGGGCCCTCACGACGTGGAAGGTGCACGACGCGACAAGCTTGGATGGGATGAGATCTCCGCCCGTTCAGCCAAGATCGTCTCGTTTAGTGGTATGTGGCTCTGTCTCCCGTCTATCTTCACTTGTCTATAGCAGTCGCGCAGACTTGGCTGGTCATGAGCGATATCTCAAGACCACTCTCTATGGATTGACTTCCGGTGCTCCATCCTGTGTCATGCTGATGGTCGGTGGAAATGCAGGCCTCATTGGGATGGCCAAGGAGCATCTGGCGATAGCATTGGCACTTAATGTTCCTGTCATGGTCTGCATTACAAAGGTGAGGAATTCACATGTATACCACTCGCGTGTGCTGAATTCTCGCGAGATTGATATGACCCCCCCTAATATCCTCGCTGAGACCACCAAGCAAGTTGTGAGGATTCTAAGGAGTCCCGGATGCAGGTTGACCCTTTATTGCCGCGTGTGTCGTCATCTCGAATTTTTATAGGAAAGCGCCTGTGTTCGTGAACTCGACGGAAGTGGCGGTCAAACTAACAAGCTCCTTTGCCGACCGCAAGTTAGTGCTCGTTTTATTATACCTTCGCTCTCTGATTTCCCCCCTAGATTGTGTCCCATCTTCCGAATCTCAAACGTTACCGGGGAAGGTCTTGACCACGTCTGTCAACGGTTTTCTCTTACTTTTCTTCACTCATTTGCATCGAAGCTTCGCACATTTCTGAACCTCTTAACCCCTTCCGACAACAATCGCGAGATCTTTGCAGTCGATCAACCTCTGGAGGTGATCCCCCTTAGTTCAACCGCGATGTTTAGTTGACTTGCCGTAGTATTCGGTAACCGAAGTGTGGTCTGTTCCCTACGTCGGCACAGTGGTCAATGGTATTCTGAACAGTGGCAGGGTGAAGACAGGCGACCCAATTTTGTTTGGGCCTGATTCAAACGGTCACTTTCAGCAAACCGTTGTTCGTAGCATGCAGAGAAAACGGTTCGTGATCCTTGTTGATGTCAATTAAGAGGCCTGACAACACAGGATAGTGTGGATGTGGTTACGGCAGAAGCAGGCCAATGCGTAGCGCTAGCACTAAAACGAGTCAAGCGTGCGGCGGTCAGGAAAGGGATGGTCATTGTGCACAAATCCGACACCCCGCCAAAAGGTATTGGTTGATACTGTTCCCCGCACCTTTGACTGAGCGCTTTGTAGCTACCCTTCGGTTTGAAGGGCAGGTGCTCATTCTATAGTAAGCCCTAGTATAGCTGTTGTTGGCGTGGAGTTGATCGCGCGCAGCCACAACACTACTATGCAACGGAATTATCAAGTATGCTCCGTCATGTCTCGCTCCGATGACGCTAATTGACACCATTTATGCAGGCTATGCTTCACTGCGGAGTAGGTGGCAATACTGACGAAGCCAAATTGAATCATCTGACCAAGGATATCTAGGCTGTGCGACAAACTGTCCGGATTATATCCATGGACCACCCACGGGGAGTGCTGCGCACAGGAGACCGTGCGACGGTACACTTCGAATTCATCTCGCACCCAGAGTTTATCAAGGTGGGGATGAAATTACTGTTCAGAGAAGGGAAGACAAAGGTTAGAAAAAAACTGGAAACCAAGGCATGTATCTTTACTCATTGGCTATTACAGGGCCTTGGAGTCATCACCCGATTGTTGCCATAGTGTGAAGACACGATGTCCCATGCCTCTTCGGACCCACGGTTCTCCGGACCAGTGATATGTGATCAGTTAGCGGGCGGTCACGACCGGCTGAGACCCTCGGTGGGCACAAGACGTCTCAGTGGGAATGTGGATGTGGATGATGTCATGCGGTTGGTTGTATAGTACTTGTTAAGGTTGGAATGCTATGTACATGTATAGGTATTTATGCAGTCCCATGTCTTCAGCACATCAACCTGTCCGTCCTGACGAGCGAAACACCCCACCCGCTCGGCCATTCCCTCGCATTTATCTTCTTTCTTTTCTCTGTTTCGCAGTTATCACGGCGTATAAAGTTTATCAGTACCACTTTACCCGTATAACATTACCAGACCAGGTCAAAATCGACCGACCACTTGATTCGTCATCCCTTCCCCCGAGTATACCGCCAACAGCTTCGCCGCCCGTGGAAATGCATGGAAAATACAGCGTTGGCTAGTAAGCGTCGAGTCCCTGGTTCCGCACTCGGACTCACCCCACACGACCAGCTTTGTCAATTGGTGAGTCTGTTCACCCGTCTGATACACCGCACTCATCTCTCGCAGGGGTATCTATGCACGCAAATTTCCGCCCTCGCTCATTCCCGTGCACGACTTGACGTGCGTTTTGACATCGTTGGCGTTGTCCCAGCGCGCTCATTCCGGCTAGACACATCCTTTACGCTTTCGCCAATGTAAGAGCTGACACCGGCGAGGTATTTTTATCCGATGTTTGGGCGGACAAAGATATACACCACCCCGGTGATTCCTGGAATGAACCCGGAAACAACCTCTACGGCAACTTCAAAGCCATATATAAGCTCAAGCAGCAGAATAGACATCTCAAGGTTCTCCTCTCTATTGGAGGCTGGACTTACTCCCCTTCCTTTCATCCTGTTGTCGTCAATCCACAGGCACGCTACAACTTCGTACATTCTGCGATCAGACTTTTGGAGGACTACGGTTTAGATGGCCTCGATGTCGATTACGAGTATCCATCCAACCATGAACAAGCAGCCGGTTATCGTGAACTTTTGAAGGAGCTCCGGTTTGCTCTCGACCGACATGCCCATAGCAAGCGCATCCAACACAAGTTCTTGTTGACGGTAAGTACAAGCTCGACAAAGGAATACCCTGGGCTAACAGCCTCAAGATTGCTGCACCGTGTGGACCCGATAATTACAAGAAACTGGATATTCGCGGAATGGATCCCTATCTCGATTTTTGGAACTTGATGGCATACGACTTTTGTGAGTGATCATGCATCGTTGCAGACAAGTGTTGACAGCTGCATCAGCCGGATCTTGGGACACGGTTTCCAACCATCAGGCCAACTTGTATGGGCCCCCTATCAACGCTTCAGATGCTGTCCAATGGTATTGCTCCAACGGTGTTCCGCGATCCAAGCTCGTTCTAGGGGTACCGCTCTACGGTAGGAGCTTTGCGAACACTGACGGCCCTGGGACTCCCTTCTCCGGTCTCGGGCCTGGGAGTTGGGAGCAAGGAGTGTATGACTACCGCGTGCTCCCCCTTCCAGGGTCCTACGTCTTCCAGGATGACCAGAGAATTGCAAGCTGGTCGTATGACTATCAGAAGAGGGAGATGGTCAGCTACGATAATGAACACATTGGCGCGTTGAAGGGTCAGTGGATCCGCGAGCAAGGGTTAGGCGGCAGTATGTTTTGGGAACTCAGCGGCGACAAGGGCGGTCACAGGGAAGGTATGGAAGGCGGACCAGGCAAGGACCCGATCCCCGGGCAAAGTTTGATAAGGATCGTGAAGGACGCGATGGGGCCGCTGGATCATAGCCCGAACTGGCTGAGATATGAACGCAGCCAGTTTGACAACCTGCGGGATGGCACAATCTAGTCCTCATACGTGTCGAAACTACTGTGTGGGACACTGGATTGAAGAACTAGCACTGTACGGACAAGGTCTCAATTACTAGGATTTGTAGTTATTCGTGACAAACACGACAATTGCCAAGTTTGTCGGCCCTGTTTGATTTTTTTCTTTCTTCACCAAAACGCTTTGCTCCAAGAACAGCAGTGATATCAAGAGCTAGAAGTTCGGTTACGATTACGATTCGCGCGTTGGGTCACCACCAGTTTTACAGTTCATCTTCGAGACGATACCACGGACACGTCCTCGCTGTCTTCATCATCCACACTCAAGTCGCAACATCTATCACCCAATCGTTCCACTCATAGACCAAACGGAAGCTTACTTTAACTACCCTAATCTACGGTATCGAGTCTATCGTTTCCCTTACCTGGATTGCTCGATGTCCCCCGTCCTCATGAGCCAGCCAACTGCCGATGCTCTGAACCTCGCATCAGTCCTCGATTCGCTCCGTTCCGCGCCAACAGGCCCAGGTAGGTCCGCTCAGATGGGGAGTGGAAGCAAGGGTAGCTTACTTTGCACAGACGCCAAGGCAGCAGCCGATAAGCTTGCACTCGGTGTCTCGAAAGCTGGCGTGGAGACGCTCATGTGCGTCAGTTTGCCCCGGTTTCCAAGCTGGCTAAAAATCCACTTTTTCTATCTTTCTCTCTCCCTCCCCCTCTCTTTTCTTTCTTTCTTTCTTTTCCTTCAATCAGCGATCAACACGTTATCTCCTCTCTGCATGCATTTGCGTTCAATAAGAAATCGGGCTACGAGCGCGAGTCCGCGGCGATTGGGTTCCAGTCGCTGACCGCTGTCCTTGGAGCATCCAGTGCACCGTTCTTGCTCTCCAGTCTTCCTATCCTGTTCGATCTTTATTCCGATAAGGGGGAGGTGGTGCGGATTGCTGCTGCTGGCGCGACCAAGGGTATATTGCAGCTCTTTCCGCCGGAGGCGACGAGGACTGTATTTAGAAATCTCGAGGACGTCCTGGAAAAAGGAAAATGGCAAACAAAGGTGGGCGCACTAGACGCGCTCAAAAGCTTTGTGGCGACCGCCAAAGAATCCGTGGCTGACGAGTTGGGACACATTCTCCCCAAGGTTGAGCTCGCGATGCACGACACCAAGAAAGAGGTACTTTTCGGAGCACTTTGTGATGTCAGTATAATCTAACGAAGTGTTAGGTTGCCAGTTCGGCTATCAAGTGCGCCACGTCGCTTTGCAACACGCTCGCGAACCCGGATCTTGCACCTCATGTACCCGCGTTGGTCAAATGTATGTCTAATCCCGACACAGTCCCCGCATGCATCAAGGCACTGTCCTCGACGACCTTTGTTGCCGAGGTGACTGCGCCCGCTCTTGCAGTTCTCGTCCCATTGCTTACGCGAGCGCTGAACGACCGGAGCATGGAGGTGCAGCGGCGCACGGTGGTTGTCATTGATAACCTCGTGAAGCTCGTGAGAAACCCGCAGGTGGCTGCGCGCTATCTGAGTCCCCTCGTAGATAGCGTCAAAAAAATTGCAGAGAGTGCTGCGTTCCCCGAGGTCAGCCGTCGGGAAAGTCGCCTTGCGTACTTTCTTATCCGCTTTGTAGGTCCGCGCTTTTGCGGAGACGGCGCTAGACACGCTGCTGAAGTCGGGAGCGTCGTCCAGCGGCACCGTTCCGACACGAGATTTAGATGCTGAGATAGCCGAGATAGTCAAGATCCTGCTCATGCTGCTGGACGATAGCCTTGTAGTGCGGTCTGCAGCCGAGCCCAATCAGCCCGTGGCGGCAAGGCATCCACTGTTGTTGTCGTCCCTTCAATTCCAGGCGTCCATGATAGCGGATCTAGTCTATCAGAAACGTTTTCTCGAGAAGCCCCAATGGAACAGATGTGTGGGAGTGTACATGAGACCGTGGATAGGAGAAGATGAAGCAACAAAATTTGCAGAGAGGGTTCGCTCGCACCTGCACGCCGTCGAACAGGTAGGCTTACTTTCGCCCCCCTCTTTGGGAGTACCGCCGACCGGCCATTCTGCCAGGCAAAATCTGGGGTGGTGAAGAGTGGCACCGAAGAAGAAGACGAGTTGCTGTGCGACACTCTCTTTTCGCTTGCGTACGGTACACTCCTGCTTCTCTCGCACACTACTCTCCGTCTTTTCCGTGGGCGAAGGTACGGGATTCTGGGCACGAACGGATCCGGGAAGTCGACGCTGATGCGTCAGCTGCGTGATGGGAAGGTGGAGAATTTCCCCTCACAGGATCAAGTGCGCTGCGTCATGGTCGAACATTCGCTCCAAGGTGAAGACACCTCTTTGTCGATTCTGGACTTTGTCGCTTCCGGTAGGTTGCTGGCCAAACGGGTTACTCAGAGAATTAGCTCAATCGTTCAGACAAATCGCTCAAGGACGTACCAAGGTCGAAGATCAGGGGGCAGCTCCTCGAGGTTGGCTTCGATGATGCTCGGCAAGCCGACATCGTCGGCGGACTTTCAGGGGGCTGGAAAATGAAACTGGAGTTGGCACGCGCAATGCTATACAACGCTGACTTGCTTCTTCTCGACGAGGTTCGTAATTGTTTCTTAATTAACAATTGGCCGTAGGGTTGACGGCTCGCATTGCAAATAGCCCACGAACCATGTGCGTCGTCCTGCGTTTATCTCGGACATGTTTCCGTTTCATGTGCTCCTCGAACTATATAGCTCGATCGCGCTTCTGTACTGTGGCTAGAACAATGGCTTGTTGCCCAGAGGAACGTCACGTGTCTCATCGTCAGCCATGACTCGGGGTGAGTGCTGATCGTGACGTGGTGCTGAGGAGTTAATTTTTATGGATGGTCGTAGGTTTCTGGATAACGTCACGACGGACATCATCCACTACGAATCCAAGAAGGTGCTTTACTCCGTAGTGATTCGCCGTCGGCGCACTGACGTCGCACGACCCAGCTCGTTTACTATCCCGGAAATCTCTCAGCGTTTGTGGAAACACACCCCGAGGCGAGGTCGTACTATACGCTGCAGGCCACCTCCGTCAAATTCGCATTTCCTCCCCCTGGTTCTCTGATGGGGGTAAGAAGCAACACACGTGCCATCCTCAAGATGTCGAACTGTACGTTCACTTACCCTGGGCGGTCGACGCCGAGTCTGTATAACGTCAGTTGTGCGTTATCGCTCTCAAGGTAGGCCTTCATTTCCGCCACGGTTGCTCTGTTCCACCAAGAAGGACATGGATTCCTCTCTTCAGCCGCGTCGGCATTGTCGGGCCTAATGGTGCTGGAAAGTCAACTTTGATCAAGTTATTGACTGTACGTGAACGTGCATGCGTAAACCTTATACCGAGGCATAAGCGATCTCCTGTAACTATTTGTTCAGGGAGAGACAGTCCCTCAACAAGGCACGGTCCACAAGCATCCGGCGTTGCGGGTCGGTTACGTATCCCAGCATGCAACCCATCACATCGGTCGGTCCGCTTGAGGCTTCCTTTAAGGCGAATGAATTAATTACGACATACTGGGCAGAGCGTCATCTAGAGAAAACGCCCATCGGTTACATACAGTGGCGTTTCCAGGACGGCCACGATCGTAGGTGGCAACCTGACTTGATCGACTCATGAGTGCTGATTGTATGTGATTGCCACGTCACATCAGGAGAGGTGCTAGAAAAGGTGACACGCGTGTTGACGGATGAGGAGAAGGCGATCTATGAGCAAGAGTGGGCTGGGAAGGACGGGTCTAAGCGAAAACTAGAGGTTTGATCGGGTCGGGTGGGTGGCGGCGTGTGTGGCTGATTGCGTCACACAGCTCATCATGGGACGTCAGAAGCTCAAAAAGTCGTTCCAGTACGAGATCAAGTGGCGGGGGCTGGATCACAAGTGGAACACCTGGATTCCGCGAGACCAGCTTCTCGCGAAGGGGTATGGGAAGGTGATACAGCAGTTTGATGACCTGGAATCTTCCAGGGAGGGTGCTGGGGCGAGGGAAACACGTGCGGACCTCGTACGGAAACATTTGGAAGACATCGGGCTGGATGGGGATATCGCCCAATACAATGAGATATCGGGGCTGTCTGGAGGTGAGACATGCCACGACGATGGCGCCAGTCGGGGCTGACCGTTCGGACAAAGGCCAAAAGATCAAACTCGTGATTGGGGCCTGTCTGTGGAACAATCCTCAGGTGCGTGCGCGGGGCAGCGTTGGTGCCGAGATGTCTCAGAGGGCGCGGACGCAGATTTGTGTGCTTGACGAGCCGAGCAACTTTTTGGACCGCGATGCGCTGGGGGGGCTTGCGGTCGCCATCAAGAACTGGACGGGGGGGATTGTATGTGTTGGCATGTTTGCAAAGACCCCGATCTGATTGTGGCACGCGCAGGTGATCATATCGCACAACCACGAGTTCGTGACCTCTCTATGTGCGTCATGGATTGGGGCCGTTTCGAAATGGGTGATCATATGACCAACTTAGGCCCAGAGATCTGGGAAATCGAGGCAGGGCGGATGATACATAAAGGGAAGACGAGTGTGGTCGAGGATGTGCTGGGCGATACGAAATCGCCGAGGGGAAGCGGGGGGAATACGCCTGTTCGCTCGCGGGTGGCGAGTCCGGTTGTGTCGAATGCTGCGACGCCAGTGGCGAGCGGCGCAGAAGAAGGGGCTACTGCGGACGGCGCAGTTAAGAAGAAGAAGAAACTGACCCGGAACCAGATCAAGGCGCAGGAGGAGCGGAGGAGGCAGCGGAAGCTGGCCTGGCTCTCGTACGGGGGGCCCAAGCCAGAGGACACCGAGAGCGAGTGAGGGGCGGTGTCCGGGGGACGGCCGGGGACTGTTCGCATCTACCCGCGGCGACGATCCAGACTTTCCTGTTTGGGTAGCGTCCCTTGAAAAAAATTTGCCTCCGCTGTAACGACGGTCCATCAGAAGAAAAAAAAAAGATGGGCGAGTGGGGGCAACGAAAGAATGCGAATTTCAACTGGGCGAGACTGCGGTGCTGGCGCAGCGGGGCCAAGTGGCTGCCCCGCCCTGTCGCCGTCGAGTCCGCGACCACCGGACGGCGTGCCCCGCCTGCAGCACGCAGATCTGGCGTGTCCGTCGTCATGAGCCATCATGATCGCCACCATTTCATTTCGAGCCGCCACCCCAGGACGATCTGGACGGTGCATATTGTGCGCGACGGACGGGGCGACACGCCAGCACGAGCAGACGCGGGCACTCCCACAGTAGTCATGTCAACCCGTGCGGTGGGCCTCCGCACCGACCCCGAAGACGTGATCTCGTCGGCGCCGGCCCAAACGCCACGCAAGTTCCCGAGGCCGACATGGGCACGGGCTCGCGTCGTGTGCGCGCCACAAGACATCTTATCGGTCGTGCCCGTCGCCGCACCGCGCCCACCGCCGCACGGGACGCACGCGGACGTGCGCTCGGGGCGAGATTTAGGTTCGCAGATGGCGCTGCTATGCCAGATCCGTATGGCATCGCCCGCCGCACGGTTTCGTCGTGCTCGACGGCTTCTCGCCAGCCATCTTATCCAGCCAACCGCGGAGCTCCGCCGAGACGCCCTTCTGATTGAATGCCCTGCGCGTACGTATCCGCTGATCCACAAAAAGAAATCTAACAACAACAAGTACATAACGGCGCTGCGGCCATGCTTCGGGACACTACGAGTACAACAACAAGGCAGGACAAATCGGGCTCCGTCGATGCGTCGCCGTATGCATGGAATATATGTACAATATTAAGGGCCGTCGGGCCACGTCTAAGTTAAGAGACATAATGAATGATCGTTGTCCTGGCAAATATTTGAGATGCAAAGATTCCAAGGAGTGACATGAAATTGTGTACGAGATTCTAGTAAGTGATGATGAAATCAAGATGTCACCACGATCGAGATCAGTATCGCCCCGATGACCACTTGCGCGAGTCGTCCTCCCGGCGCGTCTGCGTGGGCGCTCGGGCGTCAGGACCCACCACCGCACGCGTATCTGACCGCGGCACAAAGCTGGGCAGCGTCGTCGGGCTCAGGCTGCCCCCGTACGACGAGTGTCCGACCTCGTCTGTCTGAGGCGGCATCGAAAAAGACCCGCTGGTTGCGGAAGAAGCCGCCTGGCGGCTCGTCTGTCGCATCGATTGCCTCTTGTTTTGAAACCTGTTTCGTGTGTCAGCTTGTCAGAACATGGCCACAGCACAGGCTGCGTACCATATCTGAACACTTCGAGCGGACATGTCCAGCTTCCGCGCCAATTCGGCACGCTCCTCAGTCGATGGGAATGCTGTGCGGTTGTACGTCTCGTTCAGCACCTTGAGCTGCGCCGCATCAGCCCTCTTGCGCTTCTTTTTGATGACTGGCTCTTCGGTGACCAGCACCGACGCAGGCTCTTGAGTGAGCACACTGTTGGTCACATGGCCCCGAGCATACGGAGACGGACCGTGCGTCTCCACATGCGCAGGAACGCCACGCTCGGGCGGATATACGCCGCCCATTGGCAATTGATGTGAGTGATGGATGCTCGAAGGCGGCTGCGTGGGGTGATTGCGTGGATCGGGGACGGGAGGATAGGAATAGGATGTATGTGGGTGGAACGAGGCATATTCGGCAGGATACGTTGCGGTAGGGGAGCGGATGTCGGCATAGCTGGAGAGCTGCGGTCCAATGGAGCCGTACCCTGCGCCTTGCCAGCGGTCGTCTCTCACGGGCGGAGGTGGGACGTTCAACGGAGGAAGCTTACGTGACACTTGGGGATCTGCGGGGATGGTGGTGGAGGTGCGCGAAGGGTATGTCGAGTATGTCGGTTGCTGATATCTCGAGTCGTAGTGCTCATAATAGCTGGATGAATGCTGCGGGGGTGCCGTCGCTGGTGGGTCAAGGGGTGAGGAGGAGAAAGGCGGGACAGGACACAGGATACGCACGAGCAGGCGACGGCCATTGATTGTAACCGGTCTGTACATGCTCGGGCTTTGGAGGAGATGAACGAGGCTGCGGGAAAGGATAGTCTGCGGGCCCTATAGGCAGGAGCCAAGAGGTTGAGCACATTGGATGAATACCATGTAAAAAAACCGACCTGGAGAACGTGAGGTTGGAAAAGCTGAAGAAAGAGGAGGGAGCACAGTTCGCCCACCCTGTCCCGCCTGAAAGATACCACTACTTTGCGAATCCCCCCCGGGAGGGCTTCTGCGCACTTTGGGAGCAGGAGCGTACATACGATCGTCCCTCGGGCTGGCCATAGTAAGTTAAGCAGATAGGCAAAAGAGGAAGGAAAGAATATTATGGTTCAATGAAAGAAGAAGATTTGGGTTATAAGTATGAAGAGACACGCGGGGAGAGGTAATGAGCGGGCGAGGCAGAGGCGATGTAATCAGGGGCGTTGGATGAACGAGGAGAACATGAACACCGGACACGAGGTGTGGATGGCAGCAGCAGCAGGGTAAGGGCGAGGGCGAACGCACGCACGACCCGATCGCAATAAATGGGCCGGTCCACCATGGCGGTCAATCTCATCTCCATTTATTTATTTATTTTTGCACCTTACCACTTATCACACCTACCCGTCCCCCGTCCCCGACATGGCCGCCCCCCCGCCGCTGCACCCCGCCCTCGTCCTCCACAGTGCCTTCTACGACCTGCTCGCCTCCCGCCTCCCCCACTGGGCCCCCCCGCCGAGGCCGATTCCCCGCATCTCAAAGGACATGGTCTCGAGCCCCACCGGCTTCGTGTGCGTCCCCTCCGCCCCCCACCCCCTCGTTAACGCGCCCCCAGGCACCTCGTCCACGCTTCTGATGCCGACCAGGCAGAGGCCCTTCTCACCCGATGGGGTCCAGACGGCTTGGGAAAGCTCGGTGGTCTGCTTCTCTCCACTTGCCCTTCTCCCCCTCTTCACCTTCCGACTTCAGATCCGCGGTGGGCCTCGCCAATCAAGGCCCGTGTGAGATACACCAACAGGGCAAAAGCCATCAACGAGGTTGTCAACGCCTTAAAGCCCTCGGCCGCCACATCCCCTGATGGCCAATCACCGCCGCTGCGGGTCGTAAACGGTCTGAGCACTCCCACTTCGTCGACCTTGACTACAGCCGCCCAGGAGAACGTACCTCTCTCCTCGCGCGTCGACGGCATTCCCAGACTCTCCGGCAACTCCACCATCCGCTGGTCTGCCGGCCTCGTCCCACATCCGGAGGCACGCGAGCATGAGGGTCCCTTTCCTGCAGGCTCCACAAGCCTCCTGCCTTCTTTAGTCCACTCTCAGAGAAAGCCGATCACCCCTTCGCTTGCCACCCTCGAAAAGGCTGTGTCAGCCCGGATCTACTTTGAGAATCTATATTTTCCTCTTCTTCGGCTGCCCCCGTCTCGCGAACAGCGAAGGGTCGCCATGGAGAGAGACATGATCGCCATGAACTTATCCGACGAACAGAAAGAGCAGCTCCGCCTGCGCTGGCGGCAAAACGAAACAGATCATCTGCGTGACCGTCGCAGGAAACTTGACATGACTGCCTTCATTAAACTAAAGACTATCGGTCATGGTTCGCCCTATCCATAAATTTAATTTCATTCCTAAACTCATCTTAACCCCACAGGTGCTTTTGGCGTCGTCTCCCTCGTTAAAGAACGAGATACCGGTCAGTTGTTCGCGATGAAACAGGTATTTATTCTTATTTTTTTCTTCATTTCATATCTGCCAAATGTATTTATCCGCCGTTTCATTTCGCAATTTAACAATAGTTACGCAAAACAGACATGTTACGGAAAGGACAGGAAGGTCACGTCCGTGCGGAGCGCGATGTTCTCAAATCTGCTTCCTTGGTTTCCTCTCCAGGTGCGGCGGAGTGGATTGTTAAATTGCACTACAGCTTTCAGGACCGTGACAACCTGTATCTGGTCAGTAGCTCTATCACCACTCCACAATGCACGCCGCCCAATCAGGAACAATTCACTGGTTTCATTTCGATCTCATTAAAATTAAATATAGATACTTGAGTACATGGGTGGAGGAGATCTCCTCAACCTTCTGATAGAAAGGGACGTTTTCGACGAAGATTTTACCCGATTTTATGTTGCCGAGGTTTGTCTTTTGCTTTTCACATGCCGTACTCCATGGAGTGCGTTATTTCCAGATGGTCCTCGCCATCGAGTCCTGTCACAAGCTTGGCTTTATTCATCGTGATATTAAGCCTGACGTGAGTCCTTTCGATTTTTACAAATTAAGGTCCGTTCCATGATAAATCGACACTTGGTCATTCTGATAGAACTTTTTGTTTGATCCGGAGGGACACATACGACTCAGCGATTTCGGGCTCGCGTCAGTGCCTCTTAGCCCCCATATGCGGGCCAAGCGCTAAACCACACCCGCTTTTTACAGCACCGATCTTCACTGGGCGCATGACACGTCATGTCAGCCATTTTTCACGTTCGCACGATAAGCTTGTAATGGTGGGACAGATTACGAACAGCAACGCCGGCAGCTATTGCGCAAGCACGGAGTTGACCTTGACGATGGGCACGGCCTCATGGATGGAACCAGGACGAAGCGCATGGACAAGAAAGACGTCGAACTGCTCCTGGGAGACGGCGATGGCCAGGCTGGCATCTTCACCTGGCGAGAAAAGAACCGGAAGAAGGTATGATGGTTCCCCTACTCCGTTCCATTTCCGCGCTGTCGTGGACCCTCACGTTTGCGTTATGCCGCAGCTAGCGTATTCCGTGTAAGCTCTTTCTCTCCCCGTCCGAGCATGAAAGGACGTATTGATGCTTCCATTCTGACCCAAAGGTGTGGCACCAACTCGTATAGTGAGAAATTCTGCCTTTATCCTTTAAACAACACCTCTCCATTTTTCGTCGTCAGTGTCACCCGAAGTTATCAGAGGTAACGGCTACTCCTTCTCATGCGATTGGTGGAGTTTGGGTGTGATCATGTTTGAATGCTTGTATGGGTAAGAAATCGGAACTTTGCGGTTCCGTTCACGTCGCTAATTGACGATGGCACATAGACACCCCCCATTCATTAGTAACTCCGTAGGTGTCGTCTATGCTTGGCTTCGATAAGCACAGGATTGGGAACACGCAGACCTACAATTTTTTTTTTCCAGCGGCATGTGACTCGCCAAAAGATCTTGAACTGGAGACAGTCACTCAAGTTTCCTTCTCGGCCTCATGTTTCGCATGAGGGCATCCGTTTGATGAAAGGACTACTTTGCGAACCAGAAGACCGCCTTGGAAGCCAGGCGTCTGCTCGCCCAGATTCCCTCGCAATTCAGGCGCGCCGCAGCGGTTTCATTATATCGGCTTCTCGAACAGGTGATGGGGCAGAAATGATTAAGGCGTGTCTTCTCCACGCCACTCTGTCTGCGTACTGACGGCGTTGGGGACAACAGGCGCACCCATGGTTCAGAGGCATTGACTGGGGCAACATTCACCGATGTCCCGCTCCATATCGTCCCCAGTTGACGAATCCCGCGGACACGAGACATTTTGACTCTGACATCCCCCCAGAGGCATGCATTAATTTATTCATATGTCCTGTGCACGCTCATCAACACGTTGCTTCCTAGCCTCTGGCTCCTGCCAATGGTGTGCCTGTAAATGTTACCAAAGACCCTCTCTTGCGAGATGACGTTCACGGAGAAGAAATCCTCAACGTCCGCAAAGCCCTTGCGTTCGCGGGTTTTACGCACAAGAGCCCCCGTACGATCAGCTATACCCGGGCTGACCGGGCCTTTGACGAAACCACGGCCGGAAACAGTGGAGGAATGCACGAGAGAGGCCGCTCGCGCTGTCGCAGTGTCCACGACTCTGGTAAAGGCCGTGCCATCTCTTTGTAGGCTGCCAACGGCGTGTGGTATGGATGGACCCCAATTTGAACTGGGGTGACGGGATGGCGTTTGATGACGCCGTCTGCGCTATGTGGCGTCCAGAGGGCAGCGACCTCGCTGCAGGGAAGGGTGTACGACAACATGACTCGTGAAGTACTGTGACCGCTGGCGCCGCAGGCCATCGCTTCTTTTTCTTTTTTTCCTTTTTGCTATGCCCTTGATGTACTTTGCTGTACCACCAGTAGGCGGCTGTCTGGACTGCTGGAGCTGTCAGATCGTGTATGTGCATGCGCTTACGTTTTCTGTCATCACCGAAAGTGACGCGTCCGGACTGCGCATGCTCATCGCCACTGCATGGTAGGAGCGTGATCCCGGGATACCGTAACCGTACGCGACCCGTTCTCTCCCCGCCGTCGCAGCTCGACTGCCTCGCGGCACTCTCCCCTTCTGCCAAAATGAAGACGGCTGTGTTTGGACGCCGCGTCGGAAAGTATGCTTTTCTTGCCTCTCCCTTCTTTCTCGACCTGGCCGTTGGGGCCCTTGAGGGGCCGTGTCGTGCCAATGCGGCGGCCAGAGGCAGATCTCATCCAAGCGGCAATGGGGAGGGGGACGCCAAGAGGGGGGGGGGAGATTGCGCGCGCGCAGTCGCGGCAAGAGACCGAACGTAATTCACGCTGTACCGCCCAAGGGTTC
>JBBPMG010000045.1:0-86086 GCA_038090195.1 Boletellus deceptivus
CCCGGCGGGCCCGCGGCCGTTGATCGTGCGAGTCCAGCGGGTCCGACCGCCCCCCCCCCTTCCTTTCGCCCCCCCCCCCCCCGTCCTGTCGTTCGGTTGACAAGTCCTGTCTGCCCGTCATCGTGGACGTGCGTCGTGCGGGGAACACGGGGCAACGCCGTCCAGGCGTATCGCGTTCGACGGACGCGCCGCGCCATCGACGACGAGGCCGATCCACGTCGATCAAGTCACTCCACTCTCTTTTCTTTTTTTCCAAACGGGTCCTCTCGGGTTTCGATCACGCTCTTGCCGACCGCATCACGGCGTTGGAGATCACGGACGGGAGAAAAACATGCAGGAGGGGCCCACGACGTCATTTCTACAACACGATACAAGAAGGAAAAAAAAAAAAAGAAAAAAAAGAGGGCTGCACGGCTGCACGAAGCCAGCGTGACATCCGATGAACGCACGCACGATCGTCCTGCCACCTTGGAAATGGGATGCACACACTCAAACGAGGGTCCTCTGTTTCGGGAGAGCTCTCGTCGTTGGAAGGAAAAAGAGGGACGTCTCCGAAAGAGTTGCCCCCAGCCTGGCAACAACCTCAAACGTGCCGGGGTCGGAGACAGAGAGGACACGAGGTTTCCTAGGTGGGTATGGCATCGGGTAAACCGGGGCTGTAGGGGAAAAAAGATACAAAGGGGGCACCATGCTGTATAGACACGAACGAAAAAAACCCCGTCCGAGTATGGTTAATGGGTGGGGCCACGCACCCAAAAGAGACAAGAACACACGCAACACGTTCGCGCTTATCGACGTCTTCTTGATCGCTCGGAAATCTCCACGGTTCGCGAGGGGAGGGTGCTGGCGTGTGGCGTGTGTGTATGCATGTATTGTCAGACCGGAGGCGGGTCGTTGCTTGAATCCCGGTACGGTGGAGCACCAGCCTGGGACGCGGTGGCAGAGAAGAAAGCGTGGCACGAGGACAAGACGGCGAAGGAGAGGGGAGCTCCTAACTCGGAACAAGAAAAACAACAGAGACGGAAGCGCGTGTGGTTGACGGGCGTGGTGGAAAGGGAACTCTGAAGCGCGGAAGCGGCCGCCCACGAGATAACGAGGCTGCGCTTGGCTCTGGCCGCACAGCTTGGCTAGAACGGCGCCATCAGACCCGAACTAGCCCATCACGGGTCCCACGATGGCACGGGAGGGGACCTCGAACGTGGTGGCACCTGCACAGACGTGGACAGACATGGCAGTGGCCTCCTTCCGTTTCGAGGCGCTTCTGGACGGAGAGATAGAGATAGCGTTGTGCGCGTTTGAACTGACATGCGTGTAGCGTGCCCGTGCCCAGGATTTAGGGTGACTAGATACCGCCGACAATCGCCAGGATCCGGATCTGCAAGGAAGTACGCCTTTTTCGCAGACAGCGCCAATCAACGACGGTGGACCCTCCACGGGAGGCCAAGTCGTGAAGCCCCATGAGAAGGACAAGGGCAAGGGGAAATTGGCGGGGAAGGGGGGTCGGGAGAATCATCGGGGGGTGCGGAACACTGCTTCCCGACTACCACGGCGAGCGAGAAAAAAAAAGGAAGAGGTAATATGACCTTTCACGGGAGCAGGCACATACCCATCCGCAAATGAATCCATATTTTTGAGTTCGCCTTTCTCTCTCCCCCTTCCCCTTCCTGCCTTTATTTTTTAATCAGACTTGATCTAGGTAGATGGCCTGTTCGTACCGGGTAGCTACGTGTCCGCGCCCCCCAGGTCAGATGGCCGCATCGTCAGGCAGCTCCGTCGCGACATGTGCAGGGCGATGGGCCGCATCTACGGATCTGGACATTTCGAATTCCATCCGGTTGTCGCGGCTCCGCACCGAAATGCCGCCGCACGGCTACCCGACTTTGGTCGGGTCCCGTCGAAAAGCAAACGAGAAAAAGATGGGCGAGAGCGTGGAGGGGTGTCTCTTGTGGTGCGTGCATGCGGTCTGCTGCGGCCCCGTGTTTCGTGCGTCGGTCTCATCGCACGTATCTCGCTCGTTCCCCGATTCGACGTTTGGCGTTCGGATCGCGGCCTGATTCTTTTCCTGATCCGTGGACTTTTTTTTTTTTCTTTTCCTTCCTAAAACTTCGATTTCAGCGGCTCTCTCCGGGCGAACACGATCCGAACTGCCATGGCCGACCGTCTCCTGGGGGAAAACGCAGGTTCGGTCGTCGTTTTCCAGAAGAGGCTTGCGGAAGAGCCATTGCCCGAAACGAGCGGGGGAGAGCGCGCAGACCCACAAGGCGCCTGGTCCGCTTTACGACCGAACATGCGTACGTAATCCAGACGCGCGTTGTCATCCTCGTCCCCAGAGCGGCATAGTTTGCTCGCACCTGGGTCCTTGATGGCTCCGCATGAAACAATCGTCCTCTGGCGGATGCTGTTCGGAATCTGCCACTCGTCAGCTGAGGAGGAACGGCGCACGGTCGCGAGAGCCTAGTCCGTTTCCTCGATAGAGCATGCGCTCGGTGATTGCCCCGAAACCACCCTGTAGGCCGCCGCCATCAAAGAGGGTCTCCCGTGCCCGCCCTCGGCGATATCGCACGCCGTCTCACCGAACACCGCGAGAGCATGTGCCTCCCCATCACGGGTTACCAACCGTTCTGGGCACGAGCAGACGGTCCTCTCTTCTCTGGTCGCCGCTATCTAGGCAGTGCGCGTCGTTTCTCCCACTCGTTCGCTCTGCGTCATGCCCGTGTCAAAGTCGGGTCCCCGCGGAAGTCGCGCGTGAGGGGTAGTGCACAGACCAGCTTCTTCCCATGCTCTGGCACCCAGTGAGACCTTGTCCTTGCCTGTCATCTTACAGCAAACGTGACGCCGTGTTCATGGGCTAGACCCGTCCCCCTTGTGCTCACCCAAAACGGTAGCGTGTCATCAGCACGAGTGTCTACTCCACGGCGCATGGGTTCCTTGGAGACGATGGAAGCACATCGTGGGTCCCATCCCTTTACGATCTCCAACACGTTTTCGATCCGAGTAGGCACGAATCAGTTATTCCCGACGTATCTAGCAGTAGGTAGCCCCACACACCGTCAGCGCCAGGCATGTGTGTATGCACGGATCCGTCCTCACCTGCATGTGATATCCATTTCCCTCCGTGGAAAGACAAAGTTAGAAAATTACCTGGCGTAATGTGACCTTCTCGACGTGCTCGAGTAGCCCACCCATCCGTGGAAGACGCCCCATCCTCGCAAAAGAAAATGGCGGATCGGCATCGACACCGTTCTCCTCGGAACCAAGACCACACCCGTCCCCAAGGACATTTGCGGAAGTAGGATCTTCCTGGCGCCGTTGGAAAGGCCCACCGTAGGTCGTCTCTCTTTCGCTTCGTCGAAGGCGCCAAATTGAATACAAACCCTTGTCGACCAGCCATTCGTTGTCTCCCTCGCGTAACTCGACACTACGTGTGACGTGCTAATGAGCCGACCATGACGTTCACGATCCCCGTCGGATGTGGGGAGTGATCAGCGTACCCCTGTCGGAAATCCGTCGCAACCCAGTCAGCCTTGAAGCTCGAAGCTTGAAGTGTCATTGCAACGAGTAAACGGGACCTACTTACACTCGCGGCTCTCGACGCCTTCCGCAGCGCTCACCAAGTCTGCCAAGGTCCTTTCGATTTGCACGAATAAAGGCCACCCCTCCCAGTACACAATGACCATCTGTCTGGTTCTGACCAGCGCTCTGGGTGATGCTGGAAGGCGAAGGAGGTCGCTCGGAATGAGAGAGAATACGTGCGGACCTGCGTAAAACCAAACATCGGTAATGGGAGGCGGCCACCAAGTAATTATGCAGCCCCAACCCCGGAATATGTTGAACAGGTCATGACCTATCAGGCCACGTATTCCGTCGAGAAGACACCCAAGCGAGCGAAAATATGGCTAGCCTTGGTGCAAGACCACGGGGAGACAGGAGTGGAAACATTGTGAGCCGAATGCTTGCGTCTCACCCAGTGTCCAACCAGATGGACCAACTTCAGTGCGACATCGTCATGCACATTGCGCACAAAGACGGGCATAGCTAGCAATGACCCTGGCCGCGCGGCCAGCCCCTCCCGAGTTATAGGTTGACAGTCCGCCTGTCCAACACCAAGAACTCTGGCGCATGACTGTTCCCAGCAGATCCATTATAGGGGTTGGCCGCTCTGCGAGGGCAGAGGTTATCGCTCTTCATTGTCGTTCGTGGTTCTCTGCTTCCAAGCGATCGGCCCGGGTTCAAGCGTTGCGAGAGAGCGTCCAAGTACTGACGGCAGATGTTCAAGCAAAAGACGCAGACAGCTTCATGAATTCAGTCCGTGTGGATTCAAAAAAGGAAAGAAAAAAAAAGTCCGTTCGCGCAAGTTCGTCGCTCCACCCCGACCTATCAGCCAGTTGCACGGGACGAGGTATTACACCGACCACCATTTGAGAAAATGCTTGTAGCCAAACCCGAATCGGTTGGGCGTCAGAAGGATGACACCATAGCGCAAGCCCAATCCATCGGCGTCCTTCATGGTACCCTTGCATTTTCATGGGCCGACGCGGTAGACCATTGTCTGTGCTATGCCAGGACCATTAACCCAACATCGGTCAGGACTGGCGCGCACTCACATGTAAACGATCACCCCCAGAACTGGCTTGATTTTTCCATCTCAGCTGGAAGAGGCTCACACCTGGGCGACTTTGCATGAGACGAACACCCATCAGCTCGAGGCCGACCAGGTCCTCATTCACGTGGATGCCTCTTCAACTGGGTCTTGTCTAGTCGGCGGCATAGACCCGGGCTTGGTAGACCGCACATTTGGACGCTCTCGCAAGTCGGGACCACCGCGCGACGGAGTCCGAGCTGAAATAAAACGTGAACCATCGCCACATGCGGGTCATGCCAGCACATACATACCATCCCAGACGTCTCACGTTCTCGACAAGATACCACCACTTGTTCGAAAAGCGATTTCGACCAGAGACTTTGCCCGATCATGACAATTCATGGGCCCCGATGTGGCTATACGCGCCAAAAAAAGAAGAAAAGAAACAGTCGCGCGCGGAATCAAGCCCGAATGACTCGATCCTCGCACTTGGTGTAGATCGTCAGAGATCAGAAGCCTGTCCCTGTCTGGGGACAGATGCAGCATTGTCTGCGCGTGCTCGCCCTGGCAGACTCAGTGCAAAACAGCGAACGATAAGACAACACACGTGTTCATGCACGGAACCCAACCGCCTTTGCGAGACAGAACACGTGTCTTGCTATCAGAATCGAGACTAGCGTGAATGGATGTGATCTGGCTTTCGAGTCGGATGAGAGAGGAACCACGAAAAGTGGAAAGATACCTGAAAGTCTGAGCACGATCTGATGATAGCGTCATGCTGGTGCCAGGACGCGCTCGATCAGGGTACTTTTCTGTGCCATGGCTGCTAACGCGACCACACATCCGGTCTTCGAGCGCCGGGAACAAGCAGACAAGACAGTGTCGGTTGCTCGGGACAACCCGCGCTTGTACGCGCGGATGAAGTAGTGACGCGACAGCAAATGTCACGCGAGAATCAGAAGCATCAATCCACAATCACGGCGTAAATCCTCAACGTTGCCCACTTGGAGGCGGATTTTCGGAGCCTACATACAGCAAACAATCACAGGAAAAAACCATCCGTTGGAGTGAGAACACAGCTTGTCGGCCTGTGCGGGAGTATCGATCGAAACGGGTCGCTCTGAAATAATGATGCCTAGAGCCAATCTAGGGCCGTCATTGTTTGGACTCCAGGGGCAGCACAAGCCATTCATCCCAGGTGAAACGTCAGAGGAGACCAAACGTCGGCATCAATTTTTAGGCTTTGTATGGCGGCGGCTGGCAACTTTAGTTCAGACTGAAACCAGGTAGAACGCATAACACCCACATCTTCTCCCATGGGCTGAGCGCACCTCGCGTGGCAGCTGATACCCGTCGCGTCCAGTCAGCCGGAACGTAAGAAGAGCGAATAAGCTGACACCTCACCTTGTTACTTCACATATTCTCATTCCAGGAACATCCTTCTCGCACTTGACCTGTACCTTGGCAGCGGTCGGTGCACTGTTTGGAAGCTTCCTGCTGAATTCGACCCGCTGCGAAACGCATCTGCATCGATTATGCAACACCCCAAGGCGCATTCCTAAGAACATATGGACATGGCCGACATGCACAGTTCGTGCTGGCCTACTGACAAATACTGGAAGATATCGCCAGTCCTTACTTTGAGTCCGTCTTCCATTCTTTCCTGGAAGAGATTATGAAACGGGGACTTCAGCTATCTTTACGACTGTGGGAAGAGCGGATTCTCTTTTCCCCACTCGACTGATTCCCCTTGCCCCATGCAGAAGACGTTCCAAGGCGCACCTTTCAGTTTCGAAAGCGTTAGCTCGGCGTGCTTCGCCACAGGGAACATGTTATCCCCATCCACCCACCCGTGATAGGACTCACCGTCTTTTCATAGATTGTCTGTCACTAGGCCGTTCTTGTTCCTCGGCATTAAGCTGTGCGTGTAACTAGATGAGCGCAGTCGATTTTAATGCCCCTATGCGATGCAAAGTATAATAACGATTATACATCAGGAACACGGGATAGGGATATAAAACGTACTGAGATACGACGTTTCACATGAGCCCTAACGCCGTTAGTGACAATGATGAGATCAGGCTGAACAATTTCTTCCCTGATGGGAATTGGTTTTCCTCCTTTTTCATCTTCAGAGACCCACCGAAACCGCGACTGAAGAGAATTTCAACGCCAGGTTACGCGTAGTCGTATATAATTAACTCTGTGAATCTCCGCTCGATGTCCGTGGTAGTCGTCAGCACGTCACAGTGGCAAGGGACTCCTGGATGTGGCGTTCACAAACAACCCTGCTAAAAACGAGCGTATCAAAGGCGACAAATAGGCCCAGATTCTAGAAGAGACGATAAGGCGCTTCAGACCGACCATGTCACGTCACATTAATGAATGGCTATTGTGAAGGCCAAGGGCAGGTCACCTAATTGGATTTGACCCGCATAAGCATAAAGCTGGTGGTGGCTCGATCTATGATTTCACAGCATTGCCGTCCTTGAGGAGACACACAGGTAATGAATGAAATAAACGCGTTCAGCCTCACTCAGCAACGATCACTCACGGATGATTCTATCGTCGGAGATATTCTCGAAGATCCTGACGCTGCAGTGCAACCAATAGCCTACGCGAGGCCACTATAACCGCATCGGATGACGATAGCGTTGGTATCGATGCTGTCTGGGGGATCTAAAACGGAGAAATTTGGCTGGCAAGCGGCGAAACTAGAACGGCTTCGTGGAAGGGGGTCCGTGGGGACGAGAAAGGATCACGCCAGAGTGTGCAATGCTGCATCCTACCATCCATCAGGACAGCCCGCCAGGACGGGGAGAACGGTGACGCTGAGATTGCGAGGAGACAAACTCGAACGAAATCAGCTTGTCTGACTGACCCGAGTACGTCGCCGGCAAGGCCCGAAAAACACATGACAGTTTCACACATGTATAAACAAGGCCTGTCGCGCCAGCGCCTGGTTCACTCCTACCGCAACCCGTGAACGAGCATGGCGAGCGCAAGAGCGAAAGTACTTGAACAGCATGACAATGATGTCGTCATTCTCGCCGCGGTCCGGACTGCATTGACCAAGGTGTCCTCCACCGTCACATCAGCCGACCATCCTGCTCACCTTTCCCTAGGGCAGAAAGGGTGGCTTTAAAGACACGCGGCCAGAGGAGCTCTTGTCTGGTGTATTGCGCGCAGCTTACACCAGGGCACGTGTTGATCCAGCCCTCATCGAGGATATTGCTGTGGGTAATGTCCTTCCGCCCGGCGGAGGTGCCAGCGGGGCCCGAATGGCTGCCCTACACTCTGGCATTCCCAATACCGCCTCTGTCGACACCGTCAACCGACAGTGCTCGTCTGGCCTTGCTGCTGTGAATCAGATCGCCAATGCCATCATAGCAGGGCAAATTGACATTGGTATTGGTAAGCTTCCCGGCGTTGTTCGATAGCCCGCCGCTTATGTCGCTTGCCTCCCAGGCGCTGGCGTCGAGTCTATGACATTCGGATGGGGTAGTGGATCACTTCCTGACGGCTGGTCGCCTTCTGTGCTCGAGAATCAGGAATCGGCAGACTGCCTCATTCCGATGGGTATCACTTCCGAGAATGTCGCCACCGACTTTGGTATTTCCCGGCAAGCGCAGGACAAGTTTGCCGCGGAGTCGTACCAGAAGGCTGCCGCAGCGCAAAAGGCCGGGAAGTTTAAGGATGAGATTGTACCACTTAAAGTACAAGTAATTGACCCGAAGACCGAAAAGCCTATTGACGTCGTCGTCGACTCGGACGACGGTATCCGTAGTGGTGTCACACCCGAGAGCCTTTCGACGCTCAAGCCATCGTTCAAGAAGGATGGCTCGACCCACGCTGGTAGGCCGACATTGCATAATCTGTGCAGTTGTGGCTCAATCCAAGACCCTAGGGAACGCCTCGCAGGTTTCTGATGGCGCCGCCGCGGTTGTCCTCACCCGTCGATCGGTTGCCAAACGGCTTGGCCTCCCTATTCTTGGCAAGTACGTCGCTGCTGTGGCGGTTGGCGTCCCGCCTCGGATCATGGGTGTGGGGCCCGCCTACGCCATTCCCAAAGTATTGGAAAAGACTGGCCTTTCCAAGACTGATGTGGACTTTTACGAGATCAACGAGGCTTTTGCATCGCAAGTCGTCTACTCTGTCAACAAGCTTGGAATTCCGTTTAACAAAGTCAACGTGAATGGCGGCGCCATCGCCTTTGGGCATCCTCTTGGTTGTAGTACGTTCTCGTCATCTCTAACACGCCAGACGTTGTCTGATTCATTCTTGCCAAATTTTTCAGCTGGCGCACGGCAAGTTGCTACAGGCTTGAATATCGCCAAGCAGAGGAACGAAAGGGTATTCGTGACGAGTATGTGCGTAGGTTCAGGCATGGGAATGGCCGCTGTCTTTGTTAGCGAGCACTGATGCAACATCACTCGTCTACGGTTGATAACGGAGTGTAACCCCGTACTGCTGTTGTACTGTGCTTTCTTGGGGCCTAGTCCAAGCTTTGTCAAGTGACTTGGTGTTCACGGAACGGAGTTTAGCGAGAAGGAAATGTACTGTACACATATTAAAGTGCTGACTGTCTCTTTCAAACGGGCCGCCACAACCTGTTGGGATATCGGGGCGGTCTTGGGTGAAAGAAGTCGTTCTCCCTGAACAACCTAGGTTCAAGAACCTCCGGTAGGACGGTTGAAGACGGAGGGTCCCAAATATCAGCCTGCCAGGTGCAACTTTCGTTGAGAAAAACGGACAAGCGCCCTCTTTGCTGCAATAAAAGGCTTCGAGTTCACGCGCACGGACCAGGACGACAAGCAAGGTATAAAAACCGTGAGACGAACAAGAGACAGTCCCCACAGTCACCTCGATTTGAATCCGGCGATGGTATCCTAAGCACGACCTCGACGGCAATTCGGGCCCATGATAGCCAACAGTTGAGAAGAGAGAGGTGCAGGGACTGGGCATGCCGTTTGTCTTTAGCTTGCGGTTGATTGAGCGGCTAATCAGTCCTTGATACAAATGTCTGGATCTCGCGATCGCTTTCGTTTCCATTGTGCCCTATTCTCCGGTGCTTCGGCAAAGATGACGAGTGAGTTGATGATCCATTGAGAAGGGTGGCGAGAGGGCAGCCTGCAGAGTACCGAGGTGTTGTCACACTAATTTTCCTCAGGGAGGTGCATTGACGTACAGGCAAGATTGGGTTGATCTCGGAGAACGTTGCGTCTGTTTGGGTCGGTGATAAGCAGCCGTGAGCGCTGAACTTTATGTGAGGCGTAGCTCGGTGATACGTCACTCCGGGTAGTTCGCCTCACGCAATCAATCGATGGCGAGCAGTGAATTGGGTGCGTCGTTGCCTCCTCGACCCATCTTTTTTTTTTTCTTCCGCGCTACGATTTGTCAGGGCCTCCATGACGCCACGGCGTGTTTGGCGCAACTATGCTCCTCGGCACATGCGCTCAGGGTAATATGTCTGTGCGTAGCCCCTCGGCTGCCGCTGAGAAATGGGTTGCAATACGGGTTATACCCATGGGAGTATCGTCCTCCGGTCCAGGTATGAAACCCACTCCCCGGAGCTTCAGGTCGGGGCTGTTTTGCCGACTGGTAGTTCCGGGGCCCGGATCGTCCATTCCTTGGAGTGCTCTTTTCCATTCTACCCCCTCGTTCATGCGGAACGGATTCCATTCGACTGCTTCGACTATGGTCCGTTGGAAGGTTTTCCACGACAGATGCCTCTGACGACGGCATTTGGATCCACCGAACGGAGCTTCACTCGTCGATGCGTCCTTGGCGCCCTTGCTCGCTTCAAACTGGAATGATCCACCCCGGAGATTTACAGCCGTTTGCTGTTGTTGGCACGCTCGAGCCTGTCCCCGTTTCATCTCTGGGCATGAGAGAACATATGAAGGTGCCCATCCACCCGTCCACGCGTCCTCGAAGCCGTTCATTCGAGATAGGCGAAATTTATTGCGCTTCCCAACAGGATCCACCATTCCGCACTCCTCGTCGAACCAAACGGTAACGGGCCTTCCTTGTGCTCGCCATCGCAGACGAGGACGCGTCGTTCGCAGCGCCGTCCTGGCGTCTGCGCACATGTGATTGCGCTGTGTCTGTCCTTTTATTTCCGATGTGACGCTTGTGGACGTCTCGGTCTCTTGTCCCAATTGAAATTCATTCTGCAGCAGGTGGGGGTCGATCTCGCGCAGACCGAGGTTGTCTCCAGCACGATGGACACCGCCACGCCGTGCCTGTCGTGCGCACTCGCCGGTCGGCGCATCCCGAGTCAGGTCCGGGCCGCCGGGTGGCAGTGCAGCATCCCGGGGCGCCGTCGTTTTTGGCAAGAGATGCAGGCACGATCAAGATTGGCTGAGTCAGCGCGCTCAAGACCCACACACGCCGCTGCTTATCCACTTCTCGCTGGGACACGATCGATAAGCCTGGCATCGGCGACGTCTTCTCTTCAGAACGTCACTCGCCAAGATAGCCGTCGATGTGGGGAACGAGACGCGTTCACAGACCTCACGCCCAGCACCCCCGTCGTGGGTCCGATCGGAGCTCAAGACAAGGATGCCGCTGCGTACGCCCCATCAGACGGCCCTTGGCTCTGTCGCGGCCATGTCCATCGATTGAATACCGATCATTGTTCCCTTTCCCGGGACCCTTGCGGGGTCTATCGTCTTTAAAACGCGCGTTCTCACCATCCGGGGTTTGGCTTTCGCCACCGTGCGCCCAATGACGCGCCGCAAAAGTGGATATTGAAGCCCTATCTGAGACACGGTCCCTCCCCCAACCCAAACCTCCTTTCCCCCCCTTGCCTGGCGTGGGACCCATCATCACCCACTGGCAACCACGATGCAACCTTTCCAAACTGGACACGGACCAATGGCGTGGAGCCCGCAAACGCCAGGGCTGTTATCACAGGGAATATTCTCGAATGAGCGACGGCCCGTCCCAGGGATTCTGCCTGCCTGTCGACTTCCAAATCCCCAGAGCTGTCCCTGGGGCATATCGCACCCGCGGCGAGCGTCACCTCCATCGCCTTCGCCTGGTGATAGGGAGGACGCAGGAAAGGAACGGCAGGGGGGGCTAGGTCGCCCTGCCCCCCCAGAGACGTGCACGTAGATTTTCCCGTGATCCAGGTGCGTACCGGGCCTCGCACAGAATCGCTTTCTTGCATGGCGCCCGCTTGATGCACTGGCAGGCGCGCACCGCGTCCTGAAATTAAACCGAGAAAGTGGGCGGGCTCGGCTGGAAAAAAAATAGCCTTGCACTCACACCGGCCCGTCATCTCTTTGAACGCCGGTGCACATGCCCTGGTCAGCAGCGCCCGCAGCCTCCAATGTCATCATTCCCATGGGCAACACACGGGAAGCGTCCTCCGTCTCGGTGATGTGCGCATGTCATCTATCACGCGCATGCTCGGACAGGCCGAACAGGTGATACGCCGAACATGTCCCCTTGATCCTTCCTGTCCGCGGCTGGATGCGATCACTGCGGACACGAATCGCTGCATCTCCCCTCCCTCCCCCCACTCCCTCTCGTCCAGCGTCCGGTGTTTTGCGGCAAGGGTTCGATTTGCAAATTATTCGAGGACATTCCGTCAATACGGATGGTGCGTGGATCAGATAAGGATCGCTCGAGAATTCTGGCAGCGGACATGGGCGATGGGCATGGCGTTGGCCGAGTGACCGATTACGACACGACCGGATGGCGTTCATGTTTGTGCTCGCTCTCTTCTTCCTCTTCTTTTCCGAGTTGGATGAAACCGGAACGTAACAAGGTCCTACCGAACCAGACGGCACATACCCATCGCCTCGGGCGGATGTGGCTCGTGATTCGTTCGGCATCGTGACTAGGACCGTTTATCGAAGGAGAGCGATGCCTTTACATACGCGCACTGTTCATAGAAAGTCGAGAAAGCACGGCCGGCAGTGCTACAGCCGATGCTAGAGAAATTAATATGGCTGTTTTGTTCGACAGAGACGGACGACAGGCCCGGTAATGGCAGACGGACCTGTGCGCGTCATGAGGAATGTTCTGTCCACAGGCAAGCCCTGAAGGAAATGCGGCACGAGGCGTTGGCCCTCGGTCCAGGGCGACAGGACTGGGTGAAGCTCCAGCTTCATCGGAAGTGATGCGCTTAAACGACGCACCTATATGAACGTCCTTATGCGACACATTCAGCTGACTGATGCCAGCCCGAGAACACTAACGCGAGTTGCTGTGTGTGGACTTGCTCGGTAGATATAGAGACGAATGACGTGATAGGCGAGACAGTGGTTGAACTTTGTGTCCAACCGGTCCGTAGTGCCCCCATTGAGTTCGAGCCGAGAGGGCAGGCCGTTTGTGGGGATCACTCCCTGGCGTCGCACTTGGTCCCATCTCTCGCGCTGGGGCCACGGGTCCCGCTTCAAGCCCTGACGTCGTCTACGGATCGTGGCCCAAAACAAGGCACGTCCGGATTTGGCACCGACCGGCCGAGTCGGACAAAAAAGCGGTCCTGTCTGTCTCTCAACGGCATATATCAGCACGTTTCCTGAGATCGCGATGGACGTGCCGCATCGCGATCAGAAGAAAAAAAAAAACACGATTACGGCGGAAAGGAGATAGGAAACACAATTGGGTCCTCCCCGCACAGCAATTTCATGCACGCCTGTGGTGCGTGGTGCGCTATGCACGCAGCGCGTGATCATAGATTTTTTTTTTTTTTCGCTCTTCCCGTCTCTGTTCGTGTTCGACGTCTCTCTTGTCCGTGACGGACGTCGTGCCTGTCGAGGGCGCGCTATCCACGGGGGGTCAGGGGCAGTGGCAACGTGCGCGCGGTCCGGCCGGCCATGGGTGCAAGGCCGAGGTGTCTATCGCCGTCATGGTAGTGTGCCAGGGTCCTGAATGAATTGAAGAGGCAGGTCTCTGGGCGGACGCTGCACACGTCACCGTTCGCGAAGCCGAGCATGCGTTGGTGGTGGGAAAGGACCGTTAAGCTCGTTCAGTGGCGCGAGATTGCCAACCTTGATCAGGGCGCTCCCTTGTTCCCAGCTCCTGCAAACGCAAACGGGAACCTAATCGACGAGCGTGCGTGTCTGGGAGGGTGTGTGGGGGAGGAACGCTATCAGGTGCGTGGTCGCAAGCACGCCCACGATAGGATCCCCACATCTCCTTTTCTCCTTCACCTCCCGCGTTTACGCATCTGCGCTTCAAAGACGGAGATTACGGTATCGAGGACGCGCGGGTGTTAGCGGTTTGTAAACAGTACGTCTTCTGCGTCCAAGCCTGATAGGCTTTTGCGGAAAACCGTTAGCGGGAGAGGGTTGTGGACACCCGCGAGAGGCCGGCACACCGCTTCGCACCGCGCGTGATGCTCGACCCGGCGTCGGGTGCTGTCCGACACCGGATGGTGTGGAGCGCGTGTGGCACTCGCCCTCAGCGGGCGCCCACGGGAAAGATGATCCTGCGAACACGCCCGGGCACGCTGCGTAGATTGCCGGACGGGGACGCCGAGCGAGGCCACATGGTGCGCGAACGCTGTGCGGGCAGCAGCATGGATGAAAACGGGTGCCAGGCGGACGGAAGAGGCAAGGGCGAGCCGGACATTATCGCACTGCTCTGGGATCATGTGCCTGTGGTTACCATACGGACGGATGGACGGCAAGGGCCAGGCGCGATGGCGCGTTTGGACGACGTTTCATGGGCCGCGTGTCGGGTGCTCGCGCAGTGGCCTTGAGGCAGCGGGCATGGAAGCCAGGGCGTCCTCGTCTGGAGTGGGTCCGAATCTCGTCGCTGCGCGCCCATGATCCGGCGGGTGCCCGGACATGAACACACCCAGCGAGCGAGCGGGAAAAAATTTGTGCAGCGCGAACGCGTCTGGCTCGGTGGGCGCGCTGGCACGGGGCTGCAGCAGGCGGCGAGGCGAGGCGGGCGATCGCGGTGTTGCGCATCCTCCTCCAAGGCCAGTCTTCCCTCCGGAGATTGACGGACTCATGATCCCATCCCATCGAAGATCACCCATGCAGCTCATATCGACACCTCGTCGTTACGGAACGTCGCCGTGCCTTTGCCCAGCGCGTCCCAGGAAGAGAATCGTTATATATATCCCCCCAGCAACTGCGTCCGCAGGCCAATCTCTCGCTGGAACTTTCCGCTAGCCGGACGCTGCCAAGGTAGAGTTTATTACTCGAGCCTGGGTGTGAGCACAGATCAGAAGCGTCATTTGGCCGGCTTTTCTCACCTGCAAGTCCCGAACGGCTCTTTCTGTCATCCGGCCTTTATTAAGGCCAGCTTGACCCACCTCGGCTCGCTTATATATCGGGGCTGCACGCCGCATCGCCCGTCAATCTCTCGGACGCCTCTTAAGTGCCTCGCGGCCCTTCCGGTTCGTGCACCCCGCTCTGCCTCTTTTATCCCACCCCCTCGCCCCGCTGATTCCTGTCCCAATGGACCCGGACAGGCACTTGCCCTTTCCCGGGCGCAAGCACCCGCCCCCCATGATCTCCCCCCCCGCCCCCGACCCACACCCGCGGCCCATCGCCCCCCCCGCGTATCAGCCCTCGCTCCCCCCCATCCGACAGCTCCACCCCTATCTCCCTCCCTCCGGCGCGAGCCCGTCCCTGCTGCCCGCACAGGACCCGTCCCCGTACGGCTACCCGCCGCCCGGTCCTTATGCTGGCCCCTCTGGATCGGCGGATCTCCACCCCGCTCAACCGATCCCGCCCCAGAGCAGCGCATACCCCCGAGGCGAGGCTCTCGATTCCGAGCTCGAGGGCGACGCGGAGCAACCTGGCCCCGCCAAAAAGAAACGGCGCCGCCAAGCCCTGAGTTGTAACGGTACGTTCCCTCAACGTCACCCACGTGCGCTTCTCTTGACGCGAGCGTCGATCTGCGCCTCTTTGCACGCATGCTCCTCCACAGAATGTAAGCGGCGCAAAATCAAGTGCGACAGGTTCGTCATCCGACCTTGCGTCCGAGCCTCCCTCACCCGTCCCTTCACAGAGCCCAGCCGTGCGGCCCTTGCACACGTCGAGGCGAACAGTCGAAATGCCAGTGGCGCACGTTGGAGCCCGTGTACGTTACACGTCCTTGGCGTCCATGTCGCCGGTGGCACTCATGTCCATCTTTCAGGGACAAACATGTCACCCGGGAAGAGTACGATGAACTCAAGGCGCGCTGCAGGGCCGAGCACGACGAACTCAAGGCGAGGGTGGCCCGCCTGGAAGCGATCGTCTCGCGCATCCTCTCTCCGCCATCAGGCCCCGTCGGCGTGCCCATGTACCCCATGCCGACCGACATGCCTGGCGGCACTCCCCCGCCGCCTGAATCCATGTCCTATCACGCCAGTCACTCATCATCGGGGCCAGTGCTCTACCCGCACGCTGCGCCACCGCCCTCTTCATACCAAGGTGATCACGTACCCAAGCCTCCACAACACCCATTAAACTCCCCCCACGTAGTTACAGGCGCGATACACTCGCTCCCCTCGCCCCCTCAACCTCCCCTCCCTCCTCCTGGGGGCAGCGGTAGCAGTGGTGGCGGACCGGGTCATGCTCGACGAGCATCGGGGTCCGAAACCAAGTCGCCCGCCACGGTGAGACAGTCGCCTCTCTCCCTGGCTTCCATCACGTCTCCGTTCAACCCCGACGCGCAGTCAAAAAACTGCCGCGCGCAGACGCTCAACTTGCCGGGCGAGCGTCTGCGCCAAGCATTGGCTCGACCACTTCTTCGTCTTCACGACGAACGGAAAGGCCTGGCAACGTTGCGCTGCGGCATGGACACCCACCTCCCCATCATTCCACCGCGATGGAACGCCCGCATGCGTCCACATCAACAGCGACCGCGGCGTCGGACGTCTCCATGGAAGGGCCGGGTGGCGGGCCCTCAGGCGTGCCGTTCCATTTACCCGGACCATCTTCGTCGCGAGGGCGATACGGCGAACCGGGTCCTGTAGGAGGTCTGTCCGGGCTTGGATCTAGCGGCCGAGATGCGAGAGAGGGCAGGGACGCAAGGCACGGTCCTACTACTACGGAGCGCTGAACCACTCGCTGTCAACCAAGAGAAATATGTCTTGATCGAGAATTTCCCGTGCTCCCTCGCACCCTTTTCCCCCTCTTAGGACATAAAATGATATAATCATGCTTCACGACGCACAGACGGGACTGACGCCTTATCAGATCTCGGATTTACCGAGCCAACCTTGGGTCCTTCCCCTTCCCCTCATGATCAGTCACCACCCACCCACCACACGCACATGCACTCCAGAGAGAGTTTACGATGGACACGCCCTTTTACAAAGCATCTGTATAAAAATACTTTTTTTTCGTCTTGTCGCCAATTCATTTGCACGGACATGAAAGCTTCCTGTGTTGTACTTTTTTTTTTCTGTTTTTCACTCCAATCCCATTCTCCTTTGCTCACGCCCACTCAAACATCGCTGAGTTCTCCGTTCCATAAAGAACCGATTACTCGTTTCGTTCAACGCATGTTTTTTTTTACGACACTGTAGCATCTCGACCTCCATTTTCCGACAGATCATATCATTGATATCCTCCTGGGCGCCGCAACGCGGACGATTAGCTACGCATCCCCGTGCACATCATGTCCCTTGCTGTGTAGCAGATAATCTACGACACCCTTTCCCATCTCATGTCCACGTCCCCCCCCGGCCGATAACAAAAAAAAAAAAGAGTAGGATAGAACTATTCCCAGACCAGCTTGCCCCGACCGTCCACCGCGGCGTGCATCCCACCGCTCGGCTGTCGTTTCCCTCCCCCTGTTCCGCCGCCGCCTCGGTGCGCCTGCTCGATGATCCGGAGTCGCTCCAGCTCGCGCTTGTGTCTCTGGAGCCCTTCCTGTCGTGCCGTCTCCGCCTCTGCCTTGGCAGACTTGGCGAGCTCACGCCTCCGTGCGTTTTGCCGCTGTCTCTTGGTCAACGTTTCTGGCGTCGACGCCGTCGTGTTCGTGATCGTCGTGATCGTCGTCGTCGTCGTCGTCGTCGTCCGTGCCGGCCCTATTTTTTTTTTTTGTTTTTTTTTTTAAATCCGTATTCACATACATGCGCCCGTCGTACGTGCGGCGACAACGTTGCGGAACAGAATGAAATAAAATGAGGGCTGCAAGACTTACGGGTATGGTGTCGACTCTTGACAATGTCCCATTCGCCTTCGTCCTCTTGATCTGCGTCGTGTACGAGCAGACTCTCGTCGCCGAGGTCTCCAGAGTCCTCCCACGACGAAAAGCCCATCATGGGACGTTCGTTCGCGCGAGGCGGCTGGACCCGCATGACGCGCGACAGGGTGGGGACGTCCGGCCGTTCCAACATGCTAGCAGGAGAAAGTGACAAGTCCAAGATTAGTACGCGCGTCATTCGAAAAAGAAAAAGGAAACTATTGTCATTTATTCCAAAAGACACCGGAAAAGAAGGAAAAAAAAAGGAAACGACGTAAAGGGATGTTGAGATAAATCGCAAAAGGCGGAACCGAAAAAGATAAAAAGATAAGAGGGACGTACTCCTCGACGCCTGTGTTCTCCGGTTTCGGGATGAGCTTCTCGGCGAGAGTGCGCGGCGCAAGGTCTGCACGTGTATCGCGTCCGCCGCCCGCAACGCTCTTGATAGTACGCTCCGCAATGGGGGATCCGCTACCCTCCGTAGAGGCCAGATCGCTGCTCGTGACGTCTATCGGGTCTACGGGGTGCCCGGATCGTCCGTCCCCGTCCTCAAGCCTGGACGACTTGGAGGATCGGTGGTGACGGCCGACATGCGTCCACGAGTCGTCCGTGTCCAACAAGAGGTGCAAGGGACGACTCTCACGGACTGCCTGAGATGACGCACCCTGTTGTTGCACGTGGAGCTCGGACGACGGTGGGGCCCTCGTGCTCGCACGTATGCTCCCCTTTCCCACCGCACGGATAGACGTCGACGTAGGCGCAGACACGGATGGCAGGGCGTCCGTGTCGGTGCTATCGCCGGTGTGTCGAGCACTGTGCGCCGTGGCAGGCACCTCCTTGTCCGTCTTCGACCTGGCGTTGTCTCCGACACCATCATTTCCTGCCTCCGTCTCCTCCTGTCTCGAGTCTTCCCCGTCACGATCGCGAACCTTGCTCTGCTGCACATGCTTCTTCTTCTTCCTCTTCTTGTTCGTCTTGTCCTCGGTCTTGTCGCCGTCCCCAGGCTTGGATGCCGTCCCGGTTGCGCCTGGAGAATGCGGTACCGCAACGACGGGGGACTCGACGGCCGCCTCGAAAGCGCCTGGCACAGCGACGGTAATAGCAGTCTCCGGCGGTGGCCCGGCCTGAACCCTTCCCCTGCCTTTCACCTTACCTTGGTCCTGTTCCTGCCCGTTGCCCTTGCCCCTGCCCTTGTTCCCGTCCCCGTCCCCGTCCCCGTCCCCGTCCCCATCCTCGTCTCCCGCTTCGCTCCCGGCCCCGCCCTTTCTCTTTCTGTTCCTCACTTTGTGTGGCTTGGCGACACCCACGCCGCGCGCTGCTGCGTCCGTGCCCATGTCCTGCGCATGTGCACGCCCCCGCGCGCGGGGATCGGTGGTGCGGGCATCCGCGTCCAGAGGGGTATGTGTACCGTCGGCGGTCGACACCGGTGGGCTATTCCAAAACGTATACGCGGCTGCGACTGCGGCTGCGGCGGTCAACCCGGCCGCGACGACGACCAAACCCAGGTCCAAGCCCGACGATGGTGCCCCGTCGTCCGTCCGCGTCGTCATCGGTGCGAGCGGGCTGTTGCGTCTGTTGGGGGAAAGATGGCAAAAAAAAAGAAAAGAAAACGGGGGTGTCGATGGTCGAGTTTCAGAAATGGGGGTGTGGTCAAGGGGTGCGTCGTGGATAGCGTTCGATGCGCCGTTCCTCGTTCTTGTCCGGGCTCCAGCGGCCCGTGCACGCGTGGGATCGATCGGCTGGCAACAGACCGGGCCGGATGGCACAGTGGCAACGCATCACATGCACATACAACCCACTACACACGCACACCATGAATTTCTGCTCTTCCTCTTCCTACAGTATATAACAGTCCCTAACCAGAAAAAAGAGAGAATGAACAGGGAAGAAAAATAATGATGATGGTCGAGGGAGACATTAGAAAGCATCATTCAAAACTACACTGTGATGTCACTTTAATATAGTAGTGATGAAAGGAGTGCATTCATAAAAAGGGAGAGCACATAAGAAAGATAAATAAATATACGTTGGCGTGTTGAATGGTAAAACTTGGTGGGTAGGTGTCACTATGCTGTACATACCATTCTCCGGTCGCATGTGGGATAGATGGTAGGGATGTACAAACAAAAAAAGGATCATCGAGGTAAATGACTGAGGAGCAAGCAATCGTCAGAACCATGGAGTGAGCGGAGGATAGAAAGGAAAGGACAAGGCCGTCCCACCAGATTTCAGAATGCCTCAGAGTGCGTGGAGAACCGCATGTTGTCTGACATAAGCTCCTCCGCACCGTTCATGTGCAGCGTCCCCCCTGCCTTGTCGCTCCGGTCCAGTAGGTCATTCCATATGTCCGCTTTTTCCTGTTCGCTTAATGGCGGTCGGCGGGGCGTGCCGAGTTCCCGGAATGTCAATTGAGCTCGCGTGGGCGGAGATGTACCTTGGTCTCCTGATCGTCTCAGTTCAGGGGACTCGGATGAAGGTCGTGCAGTCACGTCGCTCCTCGTACTTGGTATTCGGTCCATCTGTCGTGTACCCCCAAGGCCGATCCCGATGCCACCATCCGTTTGCTTGACCAGCATCGAATGTGAAGGCGAGCTTGTTGCACTTTCCGTGCGTTTCGAACTCCGCGCTGGTCTCGGCGGTGGCGACAACGACAAGATCCCATCCGCCATCCGTGGCGGTCCAGCACCAACGCCGTGGCTTTGATGTGACGCATGCAGGCTCCCAGAAGCACATACGGATGTAGAGGACGGTCGCGATGACGCACGCGAAGGCGATTCGCCGGAACACGTCGTCAGACGACGTGGTGATGGCAACGGCGTATGATCAGCCTCGCCGTCCAGCTTTCTCAAACCGGCAGGGACAGACGCCGACCGTCGGGGCGACCGGGGAACCTTGGCACCCTCGACGTGGCCTTCACCCAAGCGTAGCTGTTCAATTGGGGCGATGATGCGCCGCTCGAGCGCGATCTCTGGTGTACGGGACTCGCCATACGAGGAAATCGAGGAACGCGCCGAATGGGTCTTGTGAAAGAAGCTCATAGAGGCGACGTCGGATGAGTTGGACGACGAGGAACCGATCGCTGTTCTGGCAGCAATATTATTCGGTATCGTGGACGATGGGGGATGGTCCCTGTCGTGCGAAGACGGTGGCTGGTAGGACGGCGTCAATACTGGCTCATTGTCATGCTCGCCCGGGCTCACCTTCTCTAGAAGCTCTTTTGGAATAGCGGGTACTGGTGGGACGGCCTTGTCAGAATGAAGTCGATCCCGTAGACCTCCCGTGCTGATCCTTCGCATCAGCCGCCAAAGTTTCCCGCCTTCAGATCCAGTCACCTTGTCGGACTCTGGTCGTGAGTGGCTCTCGCTGGTACTGGACCGTACGCCGTCTCCTGTATTCGGCACACCATCCATAGATCGACCCTTGGTTCGCGTGCTAGACTTGTCGTTTGCCCATATCTCATGCAGGCTGGGCCGACCTTTCGAATGCCTTTTCTCACGCGCTGGTAGTTCTTCTGATGTTACGCCTCCTCCCTTGCTTTTCCGCCACCTACTCGAGACCTTGCGAACGATACTGCGGCTACTTGGATCGGACGTGGACGGCTGATGCGAGGACATGGTGCGAGACACGCAGTGTGGATTCGTTTCTAATCCGTCACCACAGTAATCACCTAGGCCACCTGCCTGCACACGGTGCTCTGGTGAGCCCATGGTGAAGGAATAAGGTGATGGCGAGTGCTCCGAGTGATCTCGATCGTAGCCGCTGAGGTGAGATGCTCTAGGGCTCGTCCGAGCATCAATTGATCGTTTTGGAGGGCTGAGAGTGTCGTCGCGATGTAGTTCCTGTTGTTTATAAGCTTCGACAACGGCGCCGGCGGGGGTTAAAGGAGCTTGGGTTGAGCGGGGAGTGCCCTGATTGAGGGATAAAGGAAGAGGATCTGCGTCACCGTGCTGTGCACGTGAAGAAACGCTCATGCCGCGCTCTCGGCCCCTGAGCAACTTGGCAGAGCCGCTCAGGCGGCGCCTCAGTACGTTGCGTGTTTTAGATTCTCTCCCGCGAGGTGTGACAGGGGTTACGTTGCGGGCCGAGAAGTCGAGACTATCTTGACTAGTTGGGACAACAGTGTCAGCTCGGTTGTAGATCTTGGCAGCTGCTTCACTCGCATATCGACGGTGTGAATCCATCGGTGAACTGGGAGCGAGACTAGGACTGGGCGTGTCAGCGGCGCCTAGGCCGCCCAGGACCTGCAGATTGGGAGGTCGTGGTTTCCGAGGCGCTATGGCATGTTTTGCGGCCTGAGACGAATGAGAGGAGGAATTGTTATCCCAGGGTGTGGTAACAGAGGTAAAACGGGAGAAAGATGGAGGAGCAGGTCTAGAGAGCAAGTTTTTAATGCTGGTAGTAAAACGAGAGTGGGACCGCCTGTGGTGATCAGAGGATTTGTCGGCAAGATTACTAGTGAGTGTAAGGGTGGACGGAGTGTGGGGGGCGGTCGAAGGCCTGCTTGACGAGTAATGGGAGGGATTTTTGGGAGGGAGATATGATGGCGGCGGATGAGCGTCGGATTCTGTAGTGGAGCGGGACCGTGGTGAGATGTGACAGGAGGAGCGAGACGATGGTGATCCATGAACGGAAGATGGGGACGTCAGAAGGCCGAACTCGGACCGATAACCTGTGCTGGGGGCTGATTCGGACGTGGCTGAGGAAATTGAACCGGGGAAAAGACTGTATCCGGTGGAAGGCGAGGTCATGGGGGTTGAGTAGGCACTGGTTGAGTGAACGGCAGGTGCCGGCGCTGATGGGGTAGGAAGATCGTCGTGAAGGGAGCTTGTGAAGATGAGGGAGTGAGAAGACAGGTCGAGATCATGGGCATGACGCTGGTACAATCTGCGGGAGCTGTTTCTGGTGGGGGCGTGGTCGTCGGTCGAGTGAGATGCCCTGCGCTTGCGGGGACTGGAGGCGCGGGGCGGAACAAACATGGTAATGTGGGAGGAAGAAGTAGGCTAGTGATACGGGGGGTTGATACGCGGAGATGGTGGTCGAGCCTACAGATGGAAGAGTGGTAGCCTGGAAGTGATGAGCGGGATTGAACGGGCGCGGAAGAAGTGCGAGCACACACATAATACTCGCGACGGTGGACGGAAAAAAAGGGCCGGAAGACAGACGTAGAGTGCCAAAACGGGGCAGGGGAGTGGCACGGATATAAAGTTACTTGGCGTGTGATGGAGGGAGATAAAAAGCGCTGAGGAAATCAAAGGAGAGTATTAATAACGAGTGTGGGACAACCGAGTCAGTATGCTGCGAGGTGGGTGAGTGCGGGGAGAGAAAAAAGAGCGAGCGAGCGACGGACCGCTGCATACAATAGAGCTGTCGAAACAGCCCAGACGAGACTAGCCAGACGTGGGGACGAAACAAGACGAAACGAACGAGCTCGCGGGACTAGACCAAAGCATAATTACATAATCTACCCCCGATCTGGGTCACGTGCTTCCTTGCCACCGCCAGTGGCACGGGCGCGAACAGGATCGGTGATGCAACGCCAATCTATGCAGCTATATGATACGGCCCATCCAGCGCTCGCCGCCCTGTCCCCCCCATCATGGCCTTTCCCCCAGACGTCTCGCCGCACCACCCCCCGCACGAGCAGCCGACGATTGGCATCATTGGCATGGGCGCCATGGGCACCCTGTACGCCAGACACCTCTCGGACGCCGGCTGGAGCAAGTACGTCTCCCGCCCTTATTCGGTCCCCATTCCAACATCCCCAAAGAATCTGTGTCTGCGACCTTCCCGAGAAATACGAGTCTCTGAAGCACACCTACAAAGGTTCCTGACCCCATCCCGAGCCGGTCCGTCGCATTCTCACGTCTGTCTGCCCAGACATCCCTGGGATCACCGTCCACGTAGACGGACATGCTGTCTCTCGGATCTCGGATTTTATCATGTACTCTGTGGAAGCCGAGTTTATCGACCGCGTCGTGCAGCAGTACGGCCCCTGTACGCCCCTCGCTTGCCCACCCGTCTCCGCTCACCATCCCCCCAGCAACAAAGGTCGGCGCCATCGTCTCCGGCCAAACCTCGGTCAAGGACCCCGAAAAAGCCGCATTTGAAAAATATCTCCCAGACGACGTTCACATCGTTTCCATACACTCCCTCCACGGCCCCACCGTCTCTCCCGTCGGCCAGCCCTTTGTATGTCCTCCGTGCCTGTGCCTTCCTCTCACGGCTCACACGTGTCCTTGCTCGCCTTAGGTCATCATCCAGCACCGCGCCCCCGATCAAGCCGTGCGTGTGGTCGAGAACATATTCAAGTGCTTCAAGTCCCGCTACGTTTACCTCACCTATGAGGACCATGACCTTGTGACCGCCAATGTCCAAGCGGTCACCCACGCTGCTTTCCTCACGTACATACCTGTCTTTCTTTGTTCCCTCACCGACACTTGTTCACTCCCACGCCAGCATGGGTACAGCTTGGGCTGCCTCGCTTTCATACCCCTGGGAACAAGGCCAGTACGTCGGCGGCATCGAAACCGTCAAGGTCAACATCATGCTTCGCATATATTCCAACAAGTGGCACGTCTACGCTGGTCTTGCCATCCTAAATCCCTCGGCTAGGATCCAGATCGATACCTACGCCTCCAGCGCTACGGACCTCTTCAAACTCATGATCGCCGGTGACCATGTCACCCTCCGACGGCGCGTCTACGCTTCCCGCGAGAAAGTCTTTGGCGTCAAGGAACACGAACAAGGCAGATCCACAACCATCTTCCTCACCGAGGATGTCCTCGACCAGTTTACGATCGGTGGAAGCCCCAAGCGCGGTAGGTCCCCGTCTCCCGGCAATTCCCATCTTTCGCTGCTCGCAATGGTGGACTGTTGGGCGCGTCTGTCTATCCAACCGTTTGACCACCTCGCGCTTGCGGCAACGCCCGTGTTCCGGATGTGGATTGGCGTTGCCGAGTATCTCTTTCGTTCCGTGACGCGCCTAGACGCGGCGATCCACGCTGCGCTGCACGAAGTGGCATACCGGGCGAACGATCTAGAGTTTGTCGTCGCCGCCCGGGGATGGAGTCAGTGTGTCGCGTTCGGCAACTTTGAGTTGTACGAGAATAGGTTTAGGCAGACGGCGGCGTTTTTCGAATCGAGATTTGAGGGGGCGAACAAGATTGGTGGCGCCATGATTAAGGCGATCGCGGAGAGCACGCCCTAGAGCGGTGTTTTGGGGATTTCTTGTAGCATAGCCACCACAATCACGTGATGCATAGTCGTTCGCCAATCAGCCGGTTCTGCGACACTTTCAGTGATGGCCATGCCCGACCTTTCCTCCAGCGTCTCGTTCTCCTCCCCCATTGCACACCCGTTCCAGAGCGCAACTGGCCTCTTAGTCGTCATCCCAGACAAGATCGACGTCGAGGAGGAGTCCCGGTTTTACGATGAGCTCTGTGATGTGTGTATGCTCGGAGTGGACAAGAACGCAGCAGAGGGAGCTGACCAGAATATCCAATCTCTGTACGGCAGGAACCAGACGGCAGTGCCACATCGCGCCCCACCTCAGTCTACCGCTCCCAGGGCCCGCCCTCGGTGTTCTCTCACGACATATGGCTGGGCGACAACCTGGGCGAGAGCCATGCGTTCGCGCGGGACGTCCAGATAAGCGGCTGGACCAACGTCGGCGATCAACTCGGCGGCGCCTACGTCGGTGCGTCTTTCCGTTGTCTTGATACTGCGATGTTGCCGTTCCGCGTTCTGGGGCTGATTTTACGACTGGATGGGTCGCTCCTGGTGTATGTTTGGGACAGTGTATGATTGCGTCATACGAACAAAAGAGGTCGGTGCCCTTCCCCCTTCTCTACCCCCGACCTTGCCGTCTCGCGTGTTCTGCAACCGTTTCTCACTCTGGCGACACCCGCAGAGTACGACGATCCACGCACACAAACGGTACAGCGCCTTTGTCGAACTCTACCGCGCCCTTCGGCAGAGTCTACCTGTACGTTATCCTTTTTAGTTTTTTTTTCTTGGGGGGGGGTTCTATTTATCATAGCCTGACGGGTCGACGGCGACAGCACCACCAACAGCACTTTGTGCCCGAGCTGCCCCCCAAGTCGCCCCTCTCGCGTTACCGACCCGCGTTCCTGGACCACCGACGACGACAGCTCGAGCGCTGGCTCTCCGCCGTGCTGTTGCATCCCGAGATCGGCGCATGCGAGGCGGTGCGGTGGTGGGTCACCGACTGATGGACGATGTCGTATTGGTTTTTCTACGTTCTTTCTCCCTCCCTCCCTTGATATCTTTATCTCGTTTTCTTATTCTTTTTTATCGCTCCTTTTTTAAATATCTGATAGACAAGTGTCAAGTACCGTGATATATTTTAGGCATGTTTTCTTGGGTTTCAGGCCTAGGTTTGTGTTTCGCGTTGGTGTAATTGCGTGGGGAAGTGCCTTTTTTTTTTCTTTTCGACACCTTGCACCCATAATGTCGGGATAGCCGATTGTCCTTGGGTGTAAAATAACGCGAGTTTCCTTTGTGGCAGTGTAAGTGGAGGTCACAAGGCCGAGTGCAACTCCGGTTACGCTGCGTCCATCTGGCTTCTGACAGGTCTCCCTGCCATACCTCAATATTCGGTACGGATAGCCTACGCACACGCGCTCCCGGGTCGCCCCCGTAGGCTTGATCCGGCGCATAAGAAAAGGGCGGGAGGGCGAATGTCACCGCGTCTACACGAGACGCCGACGGACAATTGATTAGAAGATCACATCGCACCCTCACTCATGCCAACCAACAACAGTCCTGTCGTGCAACAGAAACGCCGGGTCGTGCATGTTATCACCGCAACGCACCGACCCCATCCCCTGGGGGCTCAAGTCCACGCTAGCTGGCCAGGCTGACGAGAGAAGATAAAAGGTAGATGCGAGCGGCTGGGAAGCTAGGCGTCTTTTGTCGTGAACGGGGTCCTGAACACACGAACGTACCCGTGACAGCCACACACATACGCGCGACGTCAGATGAAAGCAATAGTACTTGATATGAACGCGCTTTCTAAGACAGGTCCGACTCTGTCTGTCGTCGGTGGCGCCATAGCCGAAATGCGGTCCCGACTCCGATATCCAATAATCGAGAAACAAAAATAAAGCGTAGGGCTTTTCGTCGTCGTCATAACATTGTTCCTTGGGCCACACTTGATCTCGTACGTCTGCGGGCGCGGGGTGGTGTCAAGTCACAGCCAAATGGAAAATTTGACGCACCAAAGTATTGGCATCAGGCCAGTGTTCCAGGGCTGCCTTGGTCTACGCGTCACACGCCATGCCTTCCGCGCTCATGTTGTCAATTCTTGACGTGATGGTGTCGCCGTGTCCCGTGCGCGGGTTGCGATAGAGTGCACGCGAGGGGAACTTGTACTTTCTGGTAGAAACCCTTTCTGTCCTTCTTTCGCTTTTCTGACCGGCCTAGAACAAGGTCCTTCGCGCGTAGAGGAGTCAGGTAACTCACCGAGTCACCACCATGTAAAGGAGTCACGCACGACATCCTCTGTTTCATCGCTAAACACTCCCGATGACTGGCATCACGCAAGGCCCCAATGCACATGCGTTCAGTGGCTGGCAGGCACTATGAATTAGATCTTTTCAAGGGAATACTTCCCCACGCTGATCAACGACAAACAGTGATACAACCGCCATCTCCTCATTGCCGGGCTAGGGAACTCGATTGGCATATGATCAGGATGCCGATGATGGTGTGGGCGAACGACATGCAGCGTGCTATCGGCGACAGTGGGCTGTAGCCGCAAGACCGTTGCTACCGCGACGTGAACAATGCAAAATTTCACATCCGACGGAAAGTTACATGTACAGCTGGGCCCCAAAGCCGAGTCTTGGATACCCGGCACTGCTGCGCCGCTTGACGTGCACAGGTCGGAAGGCGGAGTACTTGAGCCGTACGAAGTCGAAAGAGGAAGTTGGCGGAGATAACATGTGACTTGGGCATGGCACTAGCTTCGGCGGCCACGACGGCGTTACTGATGAACTGGGTCGCTGGGAAGCCATGACGACGCCAGTTCACTGTGGATGCACTGTGCGAGAGGGCTATCAATATCCGCGACGGTATCCATCCGAGGAGAAAGGGTAATCAGTAAAATGGAGTTGCCTTGGACCGGGAGAGGCAATCCATCGTTACTGAGACAGACGCGCCTGCGGCCGACGACGTCTTGGCATGGTCGTGGAGAACGTAAGAACAGATACCCCACTTGAAACCCTTCGCGGGACGCATTGTGAACGAAGGAGCAGCTTCGAAACTCCAATATCGACGTGTTTCAAGGTCGTACAGCAAAGATCGTGGTGCCTTACTGCCGGAATCACAGTGATACCGGGCGGCCAGCACGGAAAGGTATGAATGCAGTCTCTCAATCTCCCCTGCAGTTTGGCGACGGACGTAAAGCGGTATTTGAACGGTAGTGTTAGTATCGTGTGCCGCAGACCCAGGTTTCGCGGCAATGGCCATCAGATCCGAAGATGGAATGTTGAGTTTGATCGTTTCGGCCTTCCATCTGTACGCCCGTACGCGTGCACGATAAGCGAGCGTCATTGACCTCGGCTTTGGGATATCCACTCTGCTGAGGTCCACGTCGACAGGCGAACGCGTGAGTTGATTACCTGGAGCGAGCGTCTTGAGCATTCATGGATCCTTGGCAGATGCAACGTGTGTGATACCGTCGGCCACAGAACAATTTTGACCCGGGCTTCGTCCGAAAAGATCCGAATACAAGGGGACGTGGTGCATGAAACTCCCCCACGGATGGGTAAACGCATGTCCGAAACAGAGTAAAATCCTGGACAAAATCCACGGCAGGCGGCAGCAGCCCACTCGTAGATCATGTCCGTGAGTCGACTTCGCATCGCACTAGAAGACTGTCTTGCCATCGTTACTGGCGACACTGTAGGAATCGTGCGTCGCCAATGTTGCAGAACGCTCAGGCATCAGCTCGTCAAGGCCACGGAGAAGAAAGGAAGCTGTCAATTCGGAGTTGTTATAAAGGGGTGCTGGAGTTCCACCGAGGATGCAATAATAGTCATGAGCAGGCAAAGCCGAATCTGAATTCGGGGCCACCTCTGCAGCGGACACTTTAGTGCGATAAGAAGATAGAGAGCGGATACGTCGTATCTGCATGCCTTCGATGCTGGGATTGGGGCCATGGCGCCCCAACTTCAGATGGCTCGTGGAGTGTGAGTGTTTCAAGGGAACACAAACAATGGACACTCACTACAGTAAGCTCAAATCACGTGCTTCTATCTCAACCACCGGACTACAGCGATACTTGGTACTATCAGAGCGATGGTCATGACTCTGGGTGTCGTTGGTACAGTCGGATTCGACGCTATCGCCTGAGGTGAACGAGTAAGGATGGCGTCTCTCTCTATACTCCTGTGAGGGGCCCGCTCGAGAAGCGGAAACAACATGACTTTGCTCTGCACGAGGAGCTGGCACTGCTTGGCAGGTCTTCGTGGTGCCGTTATAGCCGCAACTATCTCCCGAACACATTCAAGACTCGCACCATGGCCGTTATCCTAGTATGCCTTCCATTGCGCCAGTGCCACAGTGCTGGACCCAGCTTCAGAGCATGCATCATTTGCAATGTCATCCAGAGATTAATCCACTGACAACTTGTACCAGGATTGGGGTGGCCCTCTGGATGAGTTTTAGCTAATGGAGTCCAAGAGGGACTGCATACCGGTCCACGGTGTCTGAAATTTTGCCGTGGCTGCAGCCATCGCGGGAGGGTTCTTCGCCAGGGATACGCTCACACGTTTGTCGGTTTCACCTTTCGAGTGTATTGTCACGATACCATGATTACAGCATGCCCAGTTGCATAGAAAACGACCATTTCCCGGGACGGGCTGGATTGCAACGCGATTTGAATGGAAGGAATTGCGATGAACAGGCGTAACTATGAAGTCCCCGCGGGACACTGGATGCACTAGGTCAAAACAGATCATCGATGAACAAAGGGATAGGGCAAAACACGCACAATCCCTTCGCAAGTACCGGAATCAAAGCGGACCCGCAACCGATACCAGAAGAAAGTGATAGGCCTAGTAAAGTAGTTTGTGCGTGTTGAATGAATTAGGGGTCGGAGCCATTGTAACAGACATACCAGGGGCACAGCAACGCAGTCTAAGGTCGAGTCCGAGTAGCACGGGAGTATCCGTCGCATCTGAGTTCACTGCATCAGCAACAACAGCACGTTTCGTCCGCACCTCCCCAGAGCGACACGCGCGTTTGTTTCGTAGCGCATGAAAAAAATGTCGACATGTGTGCAAGTACTCTGAACCGGACTGATGAATCCCTGTCAGAGTATATGGTTCTTCAATCCGAAGGGCAATATCGACTCACTCGGGGAACGAAATTAAGAGAGCGTCAGTGCCCGTCTCGGAACCCTCCTGCGAAGCTATGGATGGACCTACAGCAAGCAATGACACCACAGCGGAGCTGACAGGGCGTGTAAAGTATGACTACTTTCGTAATGGATGGTGTATTGATGACGACACTGTTGGCGTACCAAATTCGTATGAAAATAAACCAGTACAGAGATGTTCTCTGAACGGGCCATTCGCATGAAATTTGGTACGTACATTGAGTGACGTCCCCTCGAAACGCATCACCATGACCACTTTGACCGACACGTTGACAAGGGCACGCGGATACGCCCGAGGCCGCATAAGGTCGCCCATAAAGATCGTCAGCGAACGTTCTTGGTACCTCGGGTGCTGCTCCGCGAAACCGGGGAGTCAGCTCGCGTGCAGACCTGTTGTCGTGTCTCACCGCAAGTGAGCCTCATGCACAGCATTGCGAGGCCAACGGGGTTTACCTGAACACCACCACTTGAAGAACATTCGGATCTGTTGTGGGCTTAGCATAAATTACTGTTACACAAGGTACCGTGCATACTGTGGGAACAAGTAAAGCCTGAGGACAAGAGAATCTATCCCACGATATCTGAAGGGACATCTAGATCAGAGCATCGCAGGCTGGGCAAGAGAGAATTTCGAGTGCCTGGTGATCTACCTCTCAAGCTAAGTGCCTTTGGTCTAAGTCGACCTCTAAGTTCAAAGGTAAGTCCCCGCACCTAGTAGGCTATCACTGAAGGTTCATGTTGGCTAACATGAGCGATGCCGTTTGCAAGTTGATGCATTGGGCCCAATAAAACGTTCAATGTCGAACACTAGTAAGGAGATTGAGGTGGTAAATAGTAATGAGGTGAACGAGAAATAGCCAATGACGACAGAAGGTGGGACCGAACCTACTCAACCACCTGGCGCACATTATGCTCAAGCAAGGTCATCAGCGAGAAAACTCGTTGCGGGGGTTATTTATGATAACGTCGTATGATCGAACAAAACGTTTTCCATCTAGTACATTCCATTTGATGGTTGGTTACAGTGTCAATTATGACTCTGTAGAAGGTACGAGTTACGGCAAAACAGTCGCGGAGCCAGAAGAGCACACGAGTCGGTAAAAACATCGTCATCCATGACTCTGCAGCTGCAGTGTCATGCCCAACGCCATGATCGGAGCGATCCTGACGCATCCGACCAACCTCGACCACGACCAAGGAATGGCATCACCGCTTGTAAAGTTGAAGCAACTCGTGAACACGAACACGGAAGGAAATGATGGATGGATACGACTAGTTGAGATCCTGTCGGCGAGAGAAGGTCGTTCGATGCCTACGGCACAAACATAACGATAGAGGTGGATGCCAATATGGCACCTGCAAGATTCAATTTGGCCATCAAAAGAGCCGTTTGTCGACCTAGCCACCAAGAACGGGCAACGATAGTCACCACGACGGTGATGATGTTGGGTATTCAAGCGGTCATGCGCGACAATCGCACAAGCTGACCTCTGATATCCCGAATGGTTGCGAAACAACAATAGCGGCGCTTAGAAAAAGAATGTTTAAGAAGTGCGTCAAGAGCACAATAAAGTAGTGGGACTCATTCAGGTGATACAGTCTGAGATAGGCCACTTGCCTACAGTGAGTATAACGATCCTCCGATCGTAAACAGAAACCACATGGAGTCACCGAATCTCATCACGCACACATTGAGTACCCACACCACGGGCGATAGTATCAAACTTACTAGAACTAGGTCCTGAGTGAAGGTCTTGATTGTTCTATTGAACCAGTGTCTGTGTCACCATCACACAAGTATATGCGTACCAGTGCCATGCACGTTCGCCCAATGTGGTAGCAGAGTTGAGACAGTATGTCAGTAGCTGGGTACGTCAGCTGACCCACAAACGAACGCGTCATAGATCCTCCGACATGAAGAGTGCAGAGGAGCAAGAGATCCATGAGGTCCACTAGCAGTACCCTAACAATCGGTCAGTACTGGTGATTTGCTGTCCATGCGAGAACGAAGGGATCTCTCCCTATGCAAGAGTACGAAGATGGGTGGCCTGTCGGCGCTACCTGGCACCCGGGAACAAGTAGTAGGGGACTTACATGTAAAAGGTAGGAATACCGTACGACAGTCTCGATTCACATCTAATGCGAGGCATCGCAGGACACTATCAATTATTGTTGCGGTTCGAAAACGAGCCAAGAAAACCAATCCCAAGCGTCGTCTTCGTATGAAATAGCTCAATGTCCAGAGCGGCAGTGGTTATCAGGATAACCTTGCCGGACCACCAGGGCATCCAATCTGGACGCATGTACACTGAACGTCTGCCAGTGAACAATGTAGACCAGAACGCTCAAAGCCTTCTTTCTGGCATTTATCATCGCAATCGGCTTGTAGCAGCCTGCCACTGGCAGGATTAGGTCGAGATGGCGGCCAGGCGGGGTGCCTCGCTGCGAAGCGGAGACGCGGGCAGAGGATGAGTACTTCGAGGGTAGCTGAAGAGGCAGGCGAGCTGTGCAAGTATGATGTCTATTGCCGTCGCGACGTATAAGCGGGATCCCCACCGGAGGGCCAGCCGGAACGTCGCGAGCACAACTGCGAAGCCCAAGCATGGCTTTCCACGGTCGGTAGGTCAAGCATTGCCAGCAAAGTCGATGAAAAACATGAAGTAGGCCAAAAACCTTGCCGTTTAGAAAGCAGCTCGCTGAAGATGTGCCTCAAGGTCGAGAGACTGATGAAAGATATGCGCTTGTTTGGTCACCGGGGGGTGGGGCTCCGGGAGACTGGGCACGGAGGAGGATAGTTCTGCGCGCATCGACCAGCAGCTTCACCACAACGACGATCGTCGGATGAAGCTAAGGACCCCTAGGCCTCCAGACACGGGTGTCTGTGTACTGTGCGCGACGAGGATTCACAACGGGAGCACTCCTATCCCCCTGCTCATCGGCCGGGCCCCAGTACCAAGGCTGGGGTCGTTCAGGGAAAGGTAGCCATCGTGACGCTTTTATCACTACCAGTGGCAGACCCTTTCTTTATCGTTACTCATTCCAGACGTCGAGCCCCAGTACGCTGCGACCCAGACACGCGACCCTCTTTTTCGAGAGCAACGCAAAAGCGAACGTTGACGTCCAGACGTGCTCATGTACCTAGGCTCACTGTACGTCCCAGTTCGCCGTCCACACTATGATACGGATACGGATACGAAGGCTCGGCGCTGAAAGTCTGCTCCGAGTCTCTCCGGCCACGTAGCATGTGTAGGTCTTGGCTTGAATGCCTGACGTCCCTGATATCGTTCCACAGCGATACACGATCCGAACCGACCGTTGGCTTTTTTCTTTTTCAACATATCTGATTTTTAAATGCTATGTTATGGATTCCACGTTCCAGCACCGCCCCAGTCCTCTCGTTCCCTGCCCGTCAATTCCGTCCAACATCGTCACATGAATCCACGACGTTCCGCGCCCCGCGACGCCCGATCCCAAGGTCTTTCGGGCTCCCCCCCCCCTTCTCCTCGTTCATTACACATCGAACGCGGGGCGTCCCACCTCGCTCCGAACCTTCGCTAGGTGTAACCAGGGTCGGATACCCGATAACAGCCCCGTCACCACGAACGCGGATCGTGACAGACGCACCTGATTCACCTCGGTCTCCGAGTATCACGCACGCACTCGTCCCTCCCTGGGACCCAGGCCACCCAGGGTCCCCCACCCTCCCCCGAGGGGCGTGTTCGTGTATCTTATGGCCCACCATCGAAGCCCATCGCCACCGTCGTCACCGTCCCTTGACCCACCACCGCGGCTGCCCCCCATGGCCTGTTCGGACGATCCACGCAGGCGGCTACCACACCGCACCCGCACTGCGCACCACCCGTTCCAGGGGTCCCTTTTTATTCAAAAAAAAAAAAAAAAAGTCCTCGTACACGCAAAGGCCACCCGAGCCGCTCTCCACCCTCCCCTTGGATGCGATTCCTCCCACTACCGCCCACCATCATCATCTGACGCCTTGGTCGGTCGAAAACGCTCCTACCGTCCATCCACACCGCTTGCCCACCATGTTGACTGTCTGCGCGCCAACGATGGCTTAATACACCGAGCTAGCGAGGGGAGAAATGTCTGTGTGTCAGGTTCCCCTGAAGCATCTGTCCTCTGGCAGAATTTGTGCGAACAATCGCTCCTTGCTTCTTTCCCCTGCCAGTTCAAAGAGTAGCAATCCAAGCACGTTCGCGTCATATTCTCACCTTTGCTCGTATGCACTCCCAAGTGTTCAACCGCATCACAACCGGCGCGTCAGGAAAGAAGTGTGTATAAACGACTATAATGTATTAGAGACTGCAACGCCGCACACCCTTCCTACTCGCCCACGAAGGACGAGAGCGGAGAGAGACACACATCTACACTATACGCGAGACAACGGGATAGATATTATGTACGAAACCAAGTCGAACAAATGCCAGAATAAAGGGTATGACTATAATGTGTTTGATAGGATCGGATCACATAACGGTGCACATAAAAAACTGTCAAAGGCAAAAAAGATGAAACGAAGCTAGACTAGAAGAAACAGAAAACAGAAAGTAATAACTGACAACCAAACAACGATAAGCCTATATGCATGCTTAAAAGAAGGAGATCATAGATAGTAGCCAAGGAGCATGTGTGAGTTCAGATAGGTAGGTGCCGCTCAAGATAATGTGAATGTCCCGCTGGTAGCCAGAGACGAGGGGCCAACCAGCGTGCCTGAGTGGGCCACGGTAATGCGAGTGGGGCTTGATAAGACCATAAAACAAATGTGCGATGGCAAAGCGAGAGCGACGACATATTTTGGAAGACGGTCATGGCACATCCTCTATTCCCGCGCTGGGGCAGACTCGACAGGCCAGATCGGCTCGCGGCTTCGTTCCCGCTCGCCCGGACGAGGAAGAGGAGTAGGAGACGTCGCCGGGTTTAGCCCCGTTTGAGGAGGCCGCTGAGCGGGCTGCTCATGAGATGGGGGTTGTTGAGGGGTGGGCTGGGCCATCTGGACCGGATGTTGTGGCTGTGCTTGCGGCTGGGACGGCTGCGGGGGGGGTTGTGACGCGCCCATCATCTCGTCGAGCCCACGCTTGACGCCTGCCATCATCCTGTCCGTCTTGTCGAGCAGCTCTTCAAGTCGCCTATGTTGCCGGTCGAGCTCCTGATAATGATACTGCAGCTCGCTCACTGTAGGCATGACTGCTGTCAGTACTCCATTCAAGGCGTCATGGGGGGGCGGTGAATGTCCATGTCCGAGGGCATAGAGCCCATGACCCACGCCATGAGGTGGGGGCACAACATAGCCAACGCCCGCAGCAAGTCCAGGGTTTAACGGAGAATGCGTTCTGCTGGGTGCATTAGAACCGGACCGCATATAGCTGGACGGTGCACCGCTGAAATCCCGGCCACCAAGGATACCGGGTGGACCGTACCCATATCGTTCCCCCAATGCAGCGTTCAATGGAGGCAAGTCGAGCCCATGAGGCGATCCGCTAAATGCTCCATGACCAGAGGGAACACGTCCGAGATGGTGTGCGAAACGATCCAACTCGGGACCTGGTTGCATGGCGCGGGGGAGTGAGTGACTACGATCGCCGAGTGCTTCCACGATTTGATGATGCATACTCATTGCACCTTCAGCCCATAAAGAACTGTAAGAGTCCCGAGAGGCTTTCCGTGCAGATGCACGCTCACCCTTGCCCCTCCCTCGTCCTCCACTCTCGTGTGGCGACTCATCAGGGTCCCCCATATCTTCGTCATCGTCCTTATCCCGCGCACGGCCTTTCTCACGGTCACTTTTGCCCCTTCGAGCCCGTTTTCGCCGAGGTTGTCGTTCTTCAACTTCATTATCACTCTCCTCCGTGTTCGCGTGTTGGCTGCCACCTGATTGGCCAATCCCAACGAGGGCTTCTGCCGCCTGGTGATCTGTTATGCGTGCCGAGGACATGCCAGCTGCAGCAGGAACACGTTTCCGTCGCTTGATCACGGTCTTCTTCATCGAATTGGGGCGGTGTGTTCCATGGAGCTTGAAGTATAGACCTATTGATACGAAGGTCATCAGCCAAACATGCGCGATGATGCACAGTTGTGACAACGGCGTAGAAGGGAAAAACGGAGCAAACAAGGGCACGATGGCCACACAGAAAAGGAAAAGTGCTTGCCGCCGATGTGGGCGATAAGATAAGGAGAAATACGCAAAGAGGCAAGGATAGATAAAATGATGTCAACACCACAGCACGGGAAGCGAAAAACATGCAGGCATCCCAGATGGGATCAACGTGCAGCATGCCGTCCGTTTTACGAAAGACAACCAAAGGACCACGCCACCGAGCACAGACATGACGAGAAAGGAACGCACCGCACGCGTTGCATATATTGTTACCCACGTCGTCCCTCCTCCAGAGCGGGGTGGTACTGGTGCTACAGTTTGCGCAGCTCAGCGCACCGACGGCGGACTTGGTCTTCTTGGCAGGTGGAGGACTGTCACCCTCGGCGCCGGGCGAGGACGTGTCGGCAGCGGGAGATGCTGTCTGTGGGACAGCAACGGCAGTGTCATCCGTGGCGGTGGGTTCGGGATCGAGCCTCCCAGAAACTGCAAGAGAGTTGTTTAGTGTTGGGCAGCCAGCGCATGCGCTGGTTCCTCCAGTGCCATCGCACCGCCCATCCCCAGGGCACGTGCCACCACCAACATTGGTGTGCGCACCTGTGGTAGCAGGCTTTGAGGCAGACTTGGAGACAGGCTTTTGCTGGGGCTGACCAGAGCCCTCGGTTGGTGCAGACGATGAGGGTGCATCCGTAGATTTCGAATGTTGATTTTGGGAAGGTGACGCCGTGGAAGCTACAGATGCCTGATTTGGGTTGGACATGTTGGAATCCCCGCCACCGTTTGCAGGCAGAGTTGAGGCCTTGGTGGAAGTAGCAGTAGGCGTTGGAGTACGAGCCAGGGAGGTGGGACGGGCCACCTTGCGTGATTTGAGGTAGAGACCTAATGGCGATAAACAACGAACAACGGCAAGCAAAGTGCCCACGAGTTGCACACATTTCAATCAGCACACACTGCGACTGCACTGACAAGACGGTAGGGTAGGACAAGAGCGTAGGAAAAAAAAAGGGAATCTGGGCCAATCGCGATCATGTCCGACACGACATGCCGCGAACACGCGGAGATGTAGCCGCAACGCAGCATGATGATATACATCGACTGGCTGGTGCGAAGCGTGGGCACCCGCGACCCAACCCGTACCACGCGTTGACACGTGACGGCGATGAGAAGGAAATGAAAGTAGATGAGATGAAAACGGATCCAATCGACTCACCGCAAGCATTGCAGATGGTCTTGCCCTGGGCATCACGTCTCCAGAGGGGCGTGTCGACGGTCCCACAATTGGTACAGCCCGTACGCTGCTGTTGTGGAGCCTGCTGTGTCGGTTGCTGGGGTTGAGCAGGCTGCGGTTGCAGGGGAGCGGCGACTTGCTCTGAGGAATGAGACGGCTTGGGCTGGTCCGATTGCTGCTGCGAGGACTGCTTCTCTGCATCGGTGGGATTGGTGGGATTGGGCTGGTCGTCTGCGGCGGCCTGCTGGGCGCGATCCTTTTGCTGGTTGAGTAGCTGTTCGTAGGACGCGAATTCGCCCGAGGCGATGCGCTGGTGGAAGGCATGTGCAGCGTCTGCAAGGACTGGTGAGGACGGGGCGTGTTGGTCGGAAGCGGTGCTGGAGAACTGCTGTTGTATCCGGGAGAGATGGTGCATGTTGAGAGAGGGGGGTTCCATTACGATTGGGGACATTTTTTGGAAGAGGAATATCTAGAGATACGATTAAAGAGAAATTTTGTGTACGGACTGTCGATTGGGCCGCGCGTGAGTAGGAGGAGAGATCGAGAGGGAGAAGAGCACGGACGGGGAATGCGAAGAAGGAGAACGGGAATGCAGTGTATGAGGGGAGGAGGACGACGAGAGACGGGGGAGGGGAGTGTGGGGGGGAAGATGGCGGAGGAGGAGAAACGGGGTCAGAAGAGAGCACGGAGAGTTTATGATTTGTGGTGGACGGGAACCGATAAACTAATAGATAACCACACCAAAACTAAATCTGGCCAATCAGATTACTCGAATTTCAAAAATGATAAATTTCAGTCATCTCCGTTCCAGGATTATCTACGCCCGGCGCTGTTGTCACTCTCTGCCCGCATTCTGGTACAGAGATGCACATGGACGGCCCATTCGATAGTTCTTCATATCCACTATCTTCAAATCTGGTGAAAACTTATCGCTAATGGGCGCTCGTCTCGGAAATCTACGTTGCATATTACATACTGTGTGTACTAATCGTTATTTGCACATATTTATTTGCGACTCCCAGGGTCACATCTTATCTCCCACCGCAGTCCGATTTCCCATACTTGTCGCTTATGTATGCGTGCTATTGGTTTTAGACCTTCCGTCGTTTTCCTGCTCTGCACTTTCCAAAGGCAAGTCTCTTGCTGATCAGTGCTGGCGAGCAGGAGTGATCTATGGTCCCTCAACCGAGACGACGCCCATCACCTCATCGGCTGTACGTGATGCTGGCCCCTCGAGTGACCCAACGAGGAACATGTTTCGCTCTTCGGGACCCTCTACGCCCGACGCAACCCGCGGCTCAGCAAGATACCCAGCACGCCCATAATCTAAACGGTCGTCGGATGGGCCGGTCTTGGCGCGGCCGCAATGTTTACACACGCATCAGCACGTTTATGTATCTTCGCTCTATCGCCCTGCAGACGGGCACACGCCATCCGATACGTGTCCTCGCGACATTGGCTAGCCGATAAGATAAGACAAGACCTAGACTCTCCCACGCGTTTTTTTCCCTCTTTCGTGGGTTTTTTTTCGTCCGTCGTTTTCGCCTGTGGCTTATGTACTTACCATAACATCGGATCTGCCGTCCAGTCCCTGTCTGAAATTCGCCCCGATCAATTGAAAGCCTACTACGATCGGCTAAAAAAAGTCGGGTGGCGACTGATTAGCTCCCGCTGCTGACGCGCAGATTTCCCGTCCGTTCGCTTCCGGGGATGGCGAAAAAATGACCAGGTCGTCAAGCCCTGTCGGTTCGAAACCAAGCTTGAAACGCACGCTCCCACGGGTGCGGCTCCCCAACGACGTTCTTTGCGCGGGTCTGATAAAAAGACGGCGCGAGTCCATGCGCCATCTCTGGCGTACAACCGCCGCTGTCGCCACGCGACCGTCGACGTGCGCTTACTCCGAACGAGGGTTCGAGTCCCGGTAGATGCCGCCCTCGGCGGGGTATGGATACGCGACGTCGACGATATCGGCCCAAAGGCGAATGCGATGCCTCTGACGACATGTGTGCGTGTGGGAGCACCATCGGAGCTGGCTCCAACCACGCTCGAGCGCCCCCGTTTCGAAGAGAACGAGTGGCGACGAACGTGCGGTACTTGGGACCCGTCCGAAGCGGCATCACGGCGCACGTAAGTCCTGACGCGTGTAGCAAAAACCCAAAAAAAAAAAAAAAAAGTCGCACCTGAATTCCCAGCGAACGAGCCCGCTCGCAAAGATTCCGCCTCCGCCTCGTGTGACACGCGCGTCCGCGCTCACTGGCGGTTTGCGGGTGGTCGCCGGCGTCTGAATTGCCTGCGGGTCAACCGTAGTGGCCAGCCGCCCCCACACGCGCGCACGTTCTAAGGGCTGCGAGAAACGGCCTGTGCCGGATGTCGACGGGTAGCACAAGCACCGACACGCGAGCGCGCCCGAGCTCGCCTGGTTTCCTTGTTCGCCGTAGCCCTGAGCTTCAATTTTGCCACGGGCGTGTTCCCCCCCCCGAGTCGGACTTTGAAAAAGATACGGAGATCGAGGACGAGCCGTCTGCGCGCGATCCTCCAGCTCGAATGCGCGCCGTCGTGTGTGTGCGAATCCGACTCGCCCCGTGCAACCCAAGGATCCGGCACAAGCAGTGCGGGAGAGCCGCCCGGAGATCAAGTCGGCGTGCCCCGGGTCGATGTCGACCTGGATCGGTGGCAGGGGCGCACGCACACATGCGCATGTACGCACGCAGACCCACGATCGCACCCGCCGTGATGCTGTCGTCCGCCCGTGGGCGTTGGATCCCTGAGCTTTGGAGCCCCGCGCACGCGCGCGCAAGGTCCGTCATCGGGGCGCATGCCGACACGTGCATCCACGGAGTCCGATGCGAACACGTTGGCGGGGCGGACAAAATGTGGGCAGGGTCCCGAGGGCGTGCTTCAGACCCCTCCTCGGTGGCGCTCGACGCTCCCTGTCCGTGCGCCCGCGTGAGGTGGTACGGACGGGCTTTTGGGTAGATAGGCCAGCACGGGGCACCGTCCTGTACGGACATCAGGCAGGACGTCCACCGACCGTCTGCACGACGTCGTCTGGGTGGACGTCTCAAGAACGCGAGGCATGCATCGCTTCTATCAAAGACACCCTGCCGTTCCCTGTTTTCGTTTCTAAACGGCGATTTGTCCCGGCCCCAGCCCAGGTGCGAGGCCTGCTTGGGGAGACGGCACCCTCATGCGGTGTCCAGCAGCCAGGGTCGCGATCCGACGTTTTCAACATCGTGCCCCGCAACGGTGACGTAGGCCCATCGATAACAATCGCAGTCGAGCGCATATATTTATCCACAATAGCGCAGGACAAACAGACACATCCAAAGGCAACAGGAGACGCTGGATCTGCCTAAACCGTTTTGCACGCTCGGCTAGGCTGAATCCTGATGGGGCCACCTCGCCACACGGTGCAGCGGCATATTAAACCCAAACGCGACGTGGTTTCCTCAACCGCGGTGGACGGCGCGGGGCATTGTCCTCCAGCGTCCTCGAAGGCGTCGATGCATCGTCGCGGCCGTATCGTGAGATGCGAGAGGAATACATGGCATCATCAGCAGCGTCATGGTTTCGCACGCACGGTCGATCGCTGTGGGCTTCCGAGGACTCGGACGATAGGAAGGCCGCATCTGTATGGGGAAAGGCCTCCAAGGCATCCCCCCATCACGATAGGGGTCCACACCCTGCAGTCCGACATCAAGTGGGGTGCATCCGGCGTGGCATCGAACATCTCCGTCCGCCATACATGATATGAACTCCGCCCTGGACTGAAGATATTGCCCAGCTCAGCCTCGTGGAACCGGCGTATGGTCGGTGGCTGTCAACGCGGCCGCGTTTTCTGTGCCGTCTGGCCCAAGGAGACGAAAAAAAGTGGTGAGGGATACGTCAGAGCTCATCCGCGACCATGCGCGGCGCCTCGATGCAACGCCTCGCACGAAGCCCCCGGGATGCTCGACTCGCGTCTCTTTCGCGATGCGGTCGCCGAGATCGGGGTGGGTCGCCTCCCCCCGTGCTAAAAAAAGAGACGGCCGAAAGAAGGAAGAAGGAAGGCGAAGATGGCGATGACGAAGGCGAGAAGGCGAGCTGCGATGACGACCAACGAAAAGAGGCCGCATCGGACTCGAGACCTAGATAACGACCTCTTTTTTTTGCGCCCCCACCGGCCCCCCCTGCCAAAAGCGTTCCTATCTGTTGGGGGTGACATATGAGGCCACTGCCTCCCCTGCCCCCTCCCTCCTTGTCGCCGACTGGACCTTGCCCTGATCTGGGCTGTGTGCCAAGCGCAAAAGACGCCTGTAGAGAGATAAGCCATGAACGAGGCTTGGCCACGCGTGCCGCATCACACGATTGCGCAGATGGGGGTCTTTGGGCCTCTGTCGTGGAAACGAGGCGAGATCGAATAGACGTTTCTTTCCCCGCCTGCTGCCCGTCGCTACCGCGTCGTCGTCGCCCGACCCGAGCGCAAGGATTTTTTCCACGTCCCGCTGGGCTTGGCGCTCCTGCCAGCGTCGCCATCTCTCCAACGACCGGACGTCGAACCGTCCTTGTGTTTTCGCTGTCTCCTCGGTCACCGAGATCGGGTCTGGTCACATGATCGACCTCTTCCATGTGATCAGATCAACAGACGCGCCTCGACGTCCGATGGAGGAAGAGGTCCCCGCTTCGACGCCCCGTGCGCGCGCTCGCAGGGGGACGCGGCGGGTCCGTATCCCTCTTCGCCTTGTCACCCTCTTTTTTTTTTTTTCGCGTGCCCGCATCTGTACGCGCAAGTGGCGGAATGCCCGCCCCCGCAGCTTGCCAACGGGGTGATGGCGTCCGCCTGACATGCCATGATCTGCCTGGCCCCCCTCAGATCCCCGACGACCAGCGACGCGCCCCGTTCAAGCGACAGGACGCCGTCTTGACACGAGCACCCGCGCACTCTGGGCCAAGCGAACCAATATGACCTCCAGCGAGCATCGAACGCACGGCGTCCATATATGCGGGGGGCCAGGCTGTGGTCGCACAACGAAGCAGTTTGGGACGGCGACTGGATAAAAAAAAAAGGTCACACCAACATCATATCACCGCACTGCGCCCGGGGAGGGGAGGGAAGAGAACGAGCAAGCGATCAGGAAGATCAGAACGATCGGATCGGAAGAGACGAAAGGAAAGCAGAAAAAAAAGGGCAGTGCCCATGTCCCCTCCCCGAGCCTGTCTCGAATACAGCGCGAGGCTCCTCGACGTAGAACATGAAATCAGCCCGTCTGCAGTCGTACACCACGCACACGCATCATGCTCGGCGACTTCGTCCACTAGTAGCACGGACAGCATTCCGATCGCGGCGTGGATGAGGCTGGCGCTGCGCGGACGACATGGCAGTGCGTCCAGAGATTCCTGCCGCCATGGGGGTGGGTGGAGTGAGCGTCCCGCATGGACGCCTCTCAGTAGCACTGTACAATACAGTACGACAGCGGCGAGAAAGCAAGAAAGAAAAAAAAAGAGAGTACAAGCGAGGAACAGGACGAGAACGCATCAAATGATATCGATGATCGACGGCCATATCCTACATCCATCCCATCAGCCCAAGCGCGCGCAGAAATCAGAGGGAAAAAAACACACTCGAGCAATCCAAACAAGGACTGAATCACGGCCCACACAAACGGGATCCATCTACCCCACACGCACACAGTCGGACTAGGATACAGGCGGCAGAGACGAAGACGTACGTGGACATGTAAAACCCGCCGGCCCGATACAGCCCAAAGAGCACGCCGGCGAGGACGGCTGCGCCGAGGACGGCCCGCAGGAGGCTGAACAGAAGAAAGGCGACGAGGACGAGGAGAGAAAAGGTCAGGCGGGATCGGCGCGCGTTCGTTCGCAGGTGCGTCAGCCATTCGTCGTTGTCGTCGTTGTCGCCCTCATCCTCGGCGACGCCGTTGTCGAGCGGGGGCAGGTGGGAATGCGATTGGGGTTGGGATTTCGATTGCGACTGGGAACGCGAGTGCGCATGCCAGAGAGACCCAAGAGCGATGGTGGCCCCGGCTTTCCTGGCAGGCGGAAACGAAAGGTTGAAAAAGGCGCAGATGCCAGCGATGAAATTGAACGGGAGGTGAAAGATCAGCGACCAGTAGAGAATAAACTTGAAAATGTCTCGAATGTGCATTCAGTTTTCCAACGGCACACACGCAGGCAAGTCGGGACGCACCGTCGGCATCAGTGAGATAATAACCACCCGGTCGAATGGGCGGGGCGAGGAAGCCGACATCCTTGACGGGGCTGTAGAGCGACGGCCATGAAAAGTTGTCAAAGTGGGCGCCCGGGTACAAGTTCATGACCACTTTCGGCTGTCTGTCTCATGCATAGCTAGGCTAGATATCGGCTAATATAGTACAAGCAGATCCCGGGCACTCAAACACGTCGCAGGTCCATTCCACTTTCAGAGAAAGAGATGGGGGGGAGGGGAGAGGGAATCATCTAGTATCATCCACCATCATGTCTTGTCGTTTATCCTTTTGTTCTCCGCATGGTTTGTTCCACACACGTCCTTCGTTCTCCGAACGCAACGATCGACATCCGTACCTGGGTGCCTCATACCCGCCACCACCTCGTCCATCCTCGTCCAGGCGTAGCTCGCTCAACGAGGCCCGCGCTGATAGTTCCCCCAGCTGGATCCCCGTCCGAAGCCCATCCGGTGAAGGGTATCCTCCTGGGGTAGACGGGATAGAGGGCGGCGTGTCAGCCTGTGCGGGCGTCGACGGGGTGGACGACAATCCTGGCAGCGATTGCCGGTACGGTCCATCAGGCAAGACAGTAGGATCGAATGGCCCGTCGGGCTCGGGCGGCTGTCGTTGGACACCAATGATGCGCAGTCGCTCCACCCATCTGCCATGCCGAGTTGGCGTCAGTGTTCCCAAGTGGACATGGAAATCGAGACGTACGCGTCCGCACGGTCGAGACTTTCCTTTACGACCCCTGTGACGCCGCGCATCATGTCTAGGCTCTCTGTCGCGAGCGTCAAAACGTGTTGAGCTGCCCGGGTCGCCGCACTGGCTGTCGGACGGCCCACGCTAGCGCGCGAAGAGGCCAGAGGCGACGAGGCACGAGACGATGCGGGGGTCCCGGGGAGAGAGCGATCTGGTCCGCCGGCACTGCGCACTTTGCGCTGCCGGCTAGCCAAGCCGCGTCGGTTGTTGCCTGTGCCGCCGGCGGATGCGCCCACGACTGAGCTCGCACCTGGTGTGCCTTCTGGCACGCCACTACTCGCGTTCGCCGCACTCGCCCACCGCTGAGGAAGGTGGAGGATAAAGTCCCGCACGCGTGCACGGGCGGGGTCCGGAAGCGCGCCGCCAGCGTATTTGCTGACTACATCGACGACCTGGCGAATGGTATTGACGACGTCGCTGCGGACGTCGTGCAGCTTGCGCATGTGGGATGGTGAAACATAAGCGTCCGATGCGGACGAGCTGGAGACATAGGACTGAAGGGAGTCGATAAAGTCGCGAAGAATGAGAATTTGGGAGTCGATGTGCGCGGTGGCATACTGTCAAACAAGTGACTGAGCGAGGGGCATCACGTCGGCATTTTGGGGGGACGAACGAGGAGCCACTGGAGACAATATTTTAAGCGTCGCATGCTTTCTTCGCTTACTGCGGCACTGATGCCGCCGGCTTCGAGGAGAACTGTCTGCCACCTGCTTCGCGGCAGCACCTGGCGATTGGAAGTCTGGTCAGGGTGAGCGCTTTGATCCTGGGACTGCGGGGTCGGAGTGCGGCTTTCGGCTGTCACAGACGGGGAGCGTGCAGATAACGGGGAAGCTGGGGTGACGAGAGGGCGTATCAGACAAGACTGCGGAACGATAAGATAGGATGGCACCATTGTCAACGGCGTCAAACATGGTGTCATCGTGTTTACGAGGCACCTTTGAGGCACTCGTCGGGGGACGGGTGTCCGGAGAGCGAGGGAGCGGGACGTCGATAGGCATCATGTCGTCGGACGTTGGCGCACGGCGATACCGTTCGAGCTGGAGGGGCGATGAGGACGAGAAGCGGACGGGGTGCGGACACGGACCCTGTCGAGCTGCCTGCAGGCAAACTCGTCCAGCTGATTGACGTCGACGGGGAGCCTGCCGATGACGGGACGAGAAATGTTTTTGACGGAGGACTCCATCATCTCTGCGCCATACTGCGGGCGGTCGGACGAGGAGCGGGAGGACAGCAGGGGGGACGCACTTTGACGACGCGCGAGGACGCCTTGCCGTGCTCGTAGGCCCGCAGTGCGGTGCCGACGAGGGGGAAGCTGGTCACTCGGGAGACAAAGTCGGGATGGAAGTGTTCCGGGGCGGGGGACGTCGGGGGCGGGGAGGCGGCGGCGGCGATGGACGCTGGGAGACGGTCACGGACGGGCGGGGGGGAACACGGGGGGACGCACGCGGGGACGATCTTGCGCCGTTTTTCATGTCATCGAGCGCACGGACGGCGATGCGGACGCTCTCGTCGTGGTCGTCGATGGTGACGGGGCCGGACGCCGGCGGGGACGGTGCGGGCGATGGGCGGGGCATCGGGGCAAGAGAGGCGCGGCACGTGTCCACGAGCGATGCGTTTCACGTGTTTCGACAAAGTGGTTCCATAACGGGACAGCCCCTGTGTGTCCCGGAAAGGAAAACCCCTGAGTGATGTCATGCGCGCGACTGAATGGGCGCCAGCCACCCCGGAAATGGCCCCTATCGCGCGCAATACAGTTCCCTGGGTTTATACGCACGCCCGGACGATTCGCAATGTGGCTGCTTCTCCCCCGCCGCCATGGCCGACATCGACCGAATGTTCCGCTGCGAGCTCGCCGTCCGCGCCGACCAGCCCCGCCCCGACGTCTGGGCCGCGTTCGACGACGACCCCTTCTGGCTCGCACCCGCGCCCGACCCCGCCCCCCCGCCGTCGCCCCCCCTCGCCCTCTTCCCCGCCCACCGCATCGGCGCACCCCCCGAGCCCGACCCCGCCCCCCAGCCGACCGTGCACCTCTCCGACGTCGCGCTCCGCCCCGGCACGCCCATGCCCTCCCTCCACATACCCCTCCCCCCCACAGAGCGAGACCCCTCCTCCGAGGACGTGTCCAGCGACGACCTCGACCCCGCCTACCCCTCCGACTCCGACTTCCTCCCGTCCCCCCTCGGCGTCGACCCGTCCTCGCTCTCTGCAGCCGCCGCCGACGCCGTCCGTCCGTCCCGGCGCGCATCCCGCGCGATCACCAAAGTACCCGTCCCGATTCCCCACCTCACCAAAAAGTCGAGGGGACGCAAGGTCCCGACGTCCAACGGCGAGCCCATCTACGCCGCCAGCAGGGACAAGACGAAAAAGGGCGTGCGGACCTATACCTGCCAGGTCGACGGGTGCGGAAAGTGCTTTGTCAGGGGCGAGCATCTCAAACGGCACATCCGCTCCATCCATACCGACGAAAAACGTGGGTGGCCACTCGCGCCTCTCGTCCTGCTCTCGTCTGCCCGTCCGTGCGCTCACGCCTCTTAAAGCATGGATGTGCTCGTACGAGAACTGCACCCGCACGTTCAGCAGGCGAGACAACCTCAACCAGCACCTGCGCATCCACAAGCTCCAGGGCGACGGCTGACTAGAGGGGAGAAGGCTCACACACCACAGACGCAGATTTCACGCTATCGTTATTTCATCTCATTTATTCCATGTATCGTCGGCAATGCATTCCTTGCTTCTCAGCTCCGCATCGGTGCGAGATACCATAAGTCATGTATTTGCATGGTAAGTCGATCTGTGGGGGGACATGGCCAACGGATAAGAGAAAAAGAAAAGTGTACAGGATAATGCCTCGCTCGTCCTCTTCCCCATCACCGATCATCCGTGGCACTAAGCACACTCATGCCTCGGTCGTTTTCCTGACGCGCTTCTTGGCGACGGTGTTTTCCCTGCACACAACAGCCCGTCGAGTGTGTCGCATCGCAAACGGACCCACGCTCACCTGAAGCCGTTCTTGAACCGCCTCGAGACGTGCTTGAGGTACCGCATGCGGCCCGTCCCCGTCGTCTTGCGGCGCTTGGCCTTTTGCCCCCACTCGTACGAACGGAGTCTGGCAGACGGATATCCACACTGCGCACAAGCTGCCCACCACACATCGCATCACTTTCGCCCTCGGGAGGAGGACAGAGCGCACGCACTCTTGTGTTGCTTGTGAAACGCCCGGTGGCCACAGCGCCGACAGAGCGTGTGCGTCTTCGAGTGGCGTTTACTGGTCGCGTTCGGTCCAAAGGTCAGCAAGCGTGTCACGCGCGCACGGTGCGGCCACCGCGAGACGGAGGGAAACGCACCCAAAGGACGAAGTACCTGATCACCCGCGACGCAACGAACACACAAGGAACGAGGACGACAAGATCCTTCCCGTCAGCACGGTGGATTCACAACAACGCCATCGAGAACAAACCTTTTGTCTGTCGAGAAACGAGCAGTCAGCGTTCCGGCCAAACCAGAGAGCGTTGCGATCCCGTCAAGTACATCCACCCGATCTCGGACGCATCCAGCGTGCCAGCCACCCATCCATTCACGTTTCATAGTAGATATGGCACACGGAGACCAGAAGGACGGCCTGGAAGGGTCGCAACAGCACCAAGCACTCACCATGTCGTTTTTGCGAGGATATGCGGTCGGACGGTGGGACCAGAGTCAAGCCTGCTGAGGCTGAGACCGTGCGAAATGACGAGCTGTCACGTGCTTCACAATGGGGCTGTATCCCCATGGTAGTATACAACATTCGATACACTAGCGCGGCACGACCGGCGTGTGCGCACGGTTGGAAGGCGGATACATGTACCCGACATACCCGTGCGGATACCTCGCCTGGGTCGCCTTCCCGTCCCACTGCAACGCTGCCGACGACTGCATCGCCCACATGTCCCACTCGGACAGATACGCAGGCCGATTCACCTTCTCCGGCCGAGGGTTGTACCACGCCGGCTCTGACCCCTGCCTCACCCTCCGCCGCATCCGACTCCGCGGGTTCTCTGCAGGCACGTACTCGTCCGCGATCTGCGCGTCCGACACCCACGGCAGCTTGTCCAGGCTCGACACGAACCGACGGAATCGCGCCACCGTCGACGCGAGCGATCCGTCTGGGGACACGGGCGTGTCCAGCACCGTGCCAGACTTGGGATCATTCGCGGGCCGTGTGGGTGCGGTCGGAAACTGAGTGTGGATCGGTGGGAGCATGGGTGTGGGTTCGTGGAGCGTTTGGGAGCCTTCCTCCGCGACCGGTGCGACACCCAGCCCCGGGCCACCCATCGAGGGGTGGCGGGGCACGCCAGCCGCTGGGAAAGCCACGTGCGCAGAGCGAACCGAGGGGCGGGGCGAAGGCGGGATGGAGGGCGAGACGATGGTGATCGGGGGCGCGAGGTCTCCAGACGGCACGGGCGACGCACGCAGCGAGGCGGGGATGACCGGGGACGCAGCGCCAAGGTTGGGTAACCGCGCATATGGCGAGGCGACCACGGAGGGCACAGGGGCAGGCGAGCCGCGCCGGGAGACGGGCTGTGGGAACTCCATCGAGGGCACGGGCATAGGTGACGCACGAAACGGACCAGGACCGTGATGGATCGGCCGCGAATACGGGGAAGCGTACGGCGTCGCACCTGGCTGTTCATCCGTCTCTGGGGGCGTCGGGTCCACGTACTGCGTCTCCTCGCTCGGCGCACTCAGATTTGGGGCCGGCACCTCCATCATCTGGCCCCCGTATGAACCCGGCCGCGGAAAGCGTGGGCCGGCCTGGTGCCCAGACAGTTTCTTCAGACCGTTCCAAAATGACTTGAGAAGACGCTTGCCACCATGCGGGCGCTGGGGCCGATACGGATCCTCGATGCCATCCGGTATGAATATGATGTCGTCCACTGCCATATGCTCGCCCACTGTCGGCGCGGGACTGGGAGGAATGGGGCTCCGCGGGCGGTACGCAGGAGAGGAGGGCGCCTGTGGGGGAACTTGCCATGGCGTTGCAGGCCCGTGGGGTGTGTAGGGCGTTGGCTCGGGCGAGGAAATCCATGTCACGTCCCTGACACGGGGCGTCTGGTGCACCGAAGGGCTGTAGCGGTCTCGGTGAGGCGGGCGATATGGATCATGGTCGTCGCTGGCGTAGGTCCCTGCAACGTGAACGCCGCGTGGAGAAGGATAGTCCATGTGCCGGGACGCCATTCGGTGACCGATCTAACGTGTAGAAGAGCGATAAGATGCTTGGCTGGTTTCTCGTTCTTGCTGCCACCCTCGAGTCAGAGCCGTTGTGTGCATGAAAAACGGGATGGTGAGGACAGCACTCGGAAGGAGCTTGTGTGAAATCACCACAGGTACAACCATCCGCAGCGGGTCCCTGCACACACCGTCTGTTGCGCGTGTCTTTGCTCTCCCGACCCCGAGCTGCTGCTGCTCATGTCTGTCCCGGTGAAGCAGTGGATCGTGCGTGCCATCCTGCGCTGGCTGGCACCGCCAAGATGCTCGCCATCGTGGTTGCGCGCCCACCGGCAAGGGTTCGGGCAATGTAGAGGATCGGGACTCGGGCTTCCGGGTCCCACAGCCAGGCTGCTCTCCAAAGCAGCCATTTCCCGGCCGCATTCCTATCTCGCGTACTGTCCGAATCCGACGTTCGTGAGACCCACGCCGATGAAACAGGAGCCTCGGTGTCCCTCAGCGTCACACGGCGCAGATAGCGAAGATACATGATAGGACCAATTTCGAGATTGCAGTCCCAAGCGCCCCGCTTTAGTCATGGTCAGGCTCTCCGCCGTGACTCGTTTGTATTCTTCTCTCGGTCATTTCAACAGGACGCCCAACATGGCGATGCCAACTGGTTATCGTCCGCCTTGGCATGATCGCAGTTCTGCCCCATGCCGCTTTGTGATTGGAGTCCACCCACGTTGACGCACACCATCCGGTACTCGTAACACTGGTGATTTCTCGGGGGTTAGATTCCGTCAGGCGATGCTATCCCCAGCGCGTGGTATACTTGCACAACGACCAACGACAAGATCACGCACCGACTTGGAGGTTGCGCTCGTGTGCGTGTAAAGTAGGAGAACTTGCCCGCTAGTAGAGCGAGAGCCACGTCGATCTAGGCAGCGCGGTAGTACCCGTTCTATCCAAGCTTGCTGTTCCCTCGCCATCCCCCGCTCCTGCTCCGACTATCGTCCGACGTGCCCGCGTAGCGACCCTTCCGCATCAGATGTCCCCGCCCACCACCCGCGGCGCATTCATCGTCATCGAGGGGCTCGACAGGTCCGGAAAGACCACACAAGCAGCGCGTCTCCTCGACCGCATCCAACAGTCCAGCACCACGGCGGCAACGAGCCCGGATGCGCCTCCCAAAGCCGTGCTCCTCAAATTCCCTGGTGAGCACGTCCTCCCTCTGCCGTGCTGATCTGACGCTTTGGTCCTCGCCATGCCCTCCTTCCGTCCGTCGTCCCACACGACGTTATCATCGCGATCCGTGCATACAACAACCCGACTGCGCGCGCGATTCCCATGGCAGACCGAACGACACCGATTGGAAAGATGATCGACGCCTATCTGCGCTCCCAATCCGAGCTCGACGACCACGCCGTCCACCTGCTCTTCACCGCCAACCGGTGGGAACTCGCGTGCGTGTTCCTCTATCCCTCCCTCGCCCGCCCAATGCCCATCACGCTGGTCTCGTGTCTCCCTAGCTCGACCATACTCGCATACCTTGCCGCAGGCACGACCGTCATCGCAGACCGATACGCCTTCTCGGGCGTCGCGTTCTCTGCTCAAAAAGAGCGCAAAGGCGAGGGCGGGCGTCATTCCCATCTCGACATCACATACCCATGGTGCAAAGCTCCCGAGGTAGGTCTCCCCGCACCCGACCTGACCCTCTTCCTCGACGTCGATCCGGAGGTCGCGACGCGACGAGGCGGGTATGGGGAGGAAAGATACGAGAAACGGGAAGTACAGGCGAGGGTTCGGCACATCTTTGCACAGATCGGAAAGGAGATGGGCGACGATCGATGGGTCGTCATAAACGCAGGACAGGAACGCGACAAGGTCGCGGACGACATTTGGAACAGAGTTGTGTCGCTTGCCGGGCATACCCACAACCCGGTGGCGAGGCTTTGGCAAGGTCACAGAATCGACGCCGAGGAATGGAACAACTTGTAATACATTTCCTGACATGTAGATGGGTAACGAGAGGCGGAAAAAACAAGAATGGGCAAGCAGACAAGCTACGGACGGAAAAACAAGCCAGAAGTAAAGAGTGTTGATGTGCTTCGCAGAGCTCACAGGTAAACCAAGCGAGAGTGAGAAAATTAAAGCTTGCAACACAGGAGATAAGCTACTTGAAATCCCGTGCACATCCGAACAATCCATACCCTGTTATAATCAAAGGACACGGCAGAAATCATGCGTATCATGTTGGCCAGACAAAGTCCTCAGGAACTTGCAGAAAGTCTTGAGACGACCACTGCCAGCGCGATCAGCACACCCCACCTCCACTTCTCCCAGATAATCTGACGCCAAGGTCCCGTCCATCCTTGCGGAACAACCGGCTTGTTCGTCAATGTCAACGAGTTCGAAGCGTCGACCCCTATTGGAGCGACGTTTTGAGTCACGCCCGCGTTCCGCCTAAGAATCATCTGCTGTGGGTGTGTTGCTGAGGTGGACGATGGTAGAGCGGAGGGGGACGGACTGGCCGCACCCGAAATCACCGTCGAGCCCGTGTCGGTCTTCCCAGATTCCCGTTCACCCATATTCGGCAAGTCCCGAAGGGTGGGAGAGCAGAACTACAAGGAGTTCAGCAGCAGGACAATGATCAACAAACATGGTATAGCCAAAGAAAGGAACGTGGAAATCACAGCAAAGCCAAGCGATGAGACGTCTATCAGTTTCCTGGCAACCAATCAAGCGGGCACCAACGTACATCCGGGAATGCCTCCCTGAAACGAGGCTGAGTCAGGTTGAAGGCGTGGCTCTTTGCGGCGAAAATCTTCTTATGACTGTCTGACGAGGTGACAGAACCGGTGGTCATTTCGTCTGACAGCATGAACGACAAAAGGCCAGTCAATCTGGAGACAAGTTAGAAATTGTCCGCGGAACGGAAATAGCGGCAATAAATTAATTGGCCGCAACCATCACGAATGATGATCACGGAGGTCCGCTCGCGCCGACGGATGGATGAAGTAAGTGAGCTTACATTGTTGCGACGCTCCACGCTGGATTCCACTAGACATAAAAAGGTATGAGTGCCAATACGCGGACTCGGGGGAAAAAGATGTACCGTTCCAGGGTGAAAGTCGGACATTGAGAAACAAATCTTCTTATCTGGCTGAAAGCGACCCGACGGTGTGAACACCTGTGGGGAGATGGGTTGGAAAATGTCCACAAAAGGAAAGAATAGCGTCAGCGACCTTGATGCCTGGGGGCTTGAAGGGATATTCAGAAGGGAAGAGGAGGACGCCATGATACTCCCCGCCGGCAAAGGGTGAGTCAGAGGGGCCGCGCTGCACAATAGACGATTGGTATGGATTGAAGAAAGAAATGAAAAATCTCGCACGATAAGGAAGTTCCCTGGTGAGAGAGGATCAGATACGGATTTTCAATCGATGTCGGGGGACTGACAGGTCAGGATGTTCTTCTCATCGGGAACTGCCCAGACAAAAGGCGGCGGCTCTTTCTGCATACTGATATACTCCTTGTTGAGCTAGAGAGAGCTGTGAGAAGGGGAACCGAAGGGACGAGGGGAAGACATACGCGTTTCTGAGCAGCCTTGCTAGCCATGGCTCTGAGGGGTTGGGAGCAGCAGCGGTCGTGGAAGTGGGTGAAGGTAAAGGCGTCTGTGCGGCAAGCATACGTTCGGCCACCCCACAAATATATGCAAACAACCCGATGGACCACCGGTGGTGCCGAATAGGGTTAGGGTTGGACTCGTCCCACTGGTTGCAGCGTGGACCAAGCGAACTGACGATGTTGTCATGGCAAGCATGTCAACGAGCTACGACGGCGCCGGGCAGTCATCGTGGTGGGCCATGCCGGACAAGTCTCAGCACAGCGCGACACTGCCCATCGACGCGCCACCGCAACTCGGGACAGTGCGTCTCCGGCATATCAAAGGACGACATCCAGTGTGGCAGGACCCTTGATGCTGGACTGGCTGACCACCGTCGCATACGCAAACTGCGCCGTCTGTTTGTTGGCCGGTATCAGCGGTCAGGGGCTGCAGTCATATCAAGACAAGAAAAAAAAAGTCTTGGGCATGCTGCGAGCACGGAACGGCAGTGTCGAGCAAATGAGTTCCTCGAGTCTGGGCATGCTGAGTCGGCGCCTGGATCGAATAGCATCCGTGCTGCGTGCGGCACGCACCCTATCATGACGCCCTCGCGATAAGCCGAGTCGCCGCACGCTCGCTTGTCCGGTGTGATCTGGTGGAAGTGCCAGCTGCGGGTGGTTTGGCCGAGTTGGGACCTGACGTCCTTCTCTCCTCACCGAGCTCGTTCGTGGGATGGCCACTCTCCTTCCCCCGCCGAAAAGACAAAAGGTGTACCATGGCGTGCCAGAACCGGAGCCAGAGCCAGCGCGTCCTGCACCAAACATCGTCGTTCAGTTCGTAAACGAGCACGACGGTGCTGCGATCGCGCCTGCCGTCAGCCTCCCTGCAAATGTCGCACGAGAGACCCTTGAAGTGCTCGTGAATCAGCTGCGCACAAAGGCAAGTCATCCGGACATGTCTCCTCATATTGATCCACACGTTCTCTACCCAGGAAGACGACGACCATGTACCCTTTGCGTTTCACGTAGCCTTGCCCGAGCACGTTGCAAAACCCAACGCTCCGACTCGCATCGTCATCTCCAAGTCTATCCAGGATGATGTCCTCGGTCACCCATCGCAGGCGTTCTCGGAGGAGAGCATCCTCGTCATTCGATGCGCACCGCAGTCCGTGTTCAGAGTACGTCCCGCAACACGCTGCTCCAGCACACTATCAGGTCAGTCTGTCCGTCACATCAACCATGTCCTTCATTTCTGGAGCAAGCATCTCATTCAACCGCCCCGGTCTAGGCCACTCTTCTCCTATCTTGTGCGCTTCATTCTCCCCGACGGGTGCATTCCTCGCCACAGGGTCTGGAGACACCCACGTTCGACTGTGGGATCTTAATACCGAGACGCCGTCTCATACCCTCATCGGTCATACCGGCTGGGTCCTTTGTGTCGAATGGGACCCCGTCGAACGCAAGCTTGCCAGTGGTGGTCACGATGGACATGTGAGGCTATGGGACCCCAAGTCAGGAAAACCGATCGGCGACGCCATGAAAGGTCATTCGAAATGGGTGACATCGCTTGCTTGGGAGCCGGTACACATGTGAGTCTCCATTGCCGGTCCTCTGACTGATCACACCAGTGATGCATGATGTGGTAGATGTCCCACTGTGCCGCGTCTCGCATCATCATCAAAGGATGGGACCGTACGTGTTTGGTCCACAGCAGCTCGACGACTGGAGTACACCCTCGGTGGCCACACGGCCAGTGTCAATGTGGTCAAGTGGGGAGGGGGTGGCAAGGGCGGAAAAGGCGTGCTGTATACCGCAAGCAGTGATCGCACAGTGAGGGTGTGGGATGCGCAGGGGGTCGAGCTTTTTGTTCGACTTTAGACAGGACCACTGATAATTTCACAGGGCAAGCAGTTGATGATCCTCAAAGACCACGCACACTGGGTGACCACCCTCGCGTTGAACACCGACTTTGTTCTCCGGACAGGACCGTTTGATTATACCGCCAAGCGACCAACATCAGACGACGAAGGTATTTCAATCACAACGATGGGTTTCTGAGTGATTTGTTCATCTTTTCCTGCTCAGCGCAAGCATGCGCCCTGAAGCGATATGATGCACTCGTATCCCGCACCCCCGAACTGCTAATATCAGGGTCTGATGATCACACCCTGTTCCTGTGGTCGCTTTTCTCGACCGTGGCCGATCACGGAGGCGTCAAATCAAAACCCCTAAATCGGCTGACGGGCCATCAGCGCCAAGTGTCCCACGTTGCATTTTCACCTGATGGGCGGTGGGCGGCGAGTGCGGGGTGGGACGGTGCTGTGCGTCTCTGGGATTGTACAGGAGGATCCGGTGAATCCCTTACTCCCCTCTTTGCCTCCACGTTCATTTCGAGCCTTGTCTTCTTTTCTCTTTAGGCGGCATGGGAAAGTTTGTGGCGACACTTCGTGGTCACGTTGGTCCGGTCTATCGGCTCGCATGGAGTGCAGATTCGAGGATGGTGGTCAGCGCGAGCAAAGATCACACCGTCAAAGTACGTCCTCCCAATCAACTCGCACGGCCTATTCAATACACACATGCTATCCGTACAGATCTGGGATCTTCGGACGTACAAACTCAAAAACGACCTTCCGGGACATACGGATGAAGTGTATTGTGTCGATTTCGTTGCCGACAAGGTCGTCAGTGGCGGACGAGATCGGACGGTCAAAATGTGAGCTGCAGTTCGTCCGCGTCGCAGACTAATTCATACATATATTGGTAGATGGAAGAACTAAATCACTATGGATCGACAACGGCTTGTATACAGAATGGAACCCCGAAAGGCTTCCCGAAGTGTCTTTGTATCGATCATACACCCCATGTTCCCCGTTGGCGAAACACGCCTCGCGCTTGCGCGAAGGTGGGTAGATATGAGCAAACACTTTGCAACTTTTCCCAGTAAAGTTGGCATGTCTGACGAATGCATGTAAACATGCATATGCTCCTTTGCAGCGAACAACGCGATTTTCAGGTCTGGCGACGTACATTGGGCCGGAGGTCTTGTTGTAGCCCATCCTTTGCTTGTCACATCCATGCCCTCCCATGCTGTCGACAAACCCAACATTGTGGCTCATTCGATGCCCACTTACCACCTCCATGCACTCCCGTGCCACGAACAAGCCCAACAGCTTATTCGACAACCTACCCGCCACCTCTATGTTCACCTGTGTGATGAATGAGCCCAATAGCCAGGAATTCGATGTGCCACCACCTCTCCGAATCCCCTCACTTCGATGACCTCGCCGCGACTCGCTTGCCCGTCGTCACACCACACTTGGCCGGTCCTCGCCCGCCTGTTGACACCCCCTGCCGGTTCGATAACGGCGCCGTGCATCCAACTTTCCCACCATTCACGACTGGAGGAGCTAGGTTTTTGGTTCTAGGTGTCGGCTTGAACCGAACGTCTTCTGAACCAGAGTTCGGACGTCAGTTCACCATGGGTTCGAACCTTGTTCGCATGCTCACTTGCTGTGACTCGGCCAGTATGGAATTTCGCGGGCACGTAGTCAAGCTGTAGTCCATGAAGCTTGATGGTTGCCAACCGCGAGTCCGGTGACCGGATTCGCCAACCGCGCACAACGAGCTCGCAGCTCGATGGCACACTGGGCCGCACATGAGCTTGGGACGAAATTGTCCAAATGACAGCACCTGAACAGAGACGTCAGCTTTCTTAGTTTCTACTGTAGACTCGCCCGGACTTCACATGCACACCGGAATCGGATTAGGCCCGAAATGCTTGCATAGCCACTGGGACGGACACATCCAAGCTACGGTAGGGTCCCCGTGCTCGCATCAGTTGTCGTAAATCGTCATCGGTGTGCCATCATACTACCTATTCAATGCTCGAACGAGTTAGAATGTGAACAACGTGCAGGAAAGTCTGATGTCCAACCGGGCCGATTCATTATTAGGAAGGGATAGTCAAGTGATTCATATTTCAAAGAGTATGCCCCAGATAGTATCAAGTGCTGTGCAGGACGGATGCAAATTCACTAAAGAAAAAAAACAAGAGGAATTGCAGAGTTAATGCCAGGACCCATCTTATGACAACCGATATGGTGTTCACAGCTTGACATCTCTTCTTCCAAGAATATTCCACTTCCGATGCATCGATGTCCAGCGACACTAGTGAATCGCCTTAAAACGTGCTACCTTCTGGCGGTTGGGGTAACTTTCTGTTATTGAAGGACGCCATCTCCCTACACGAGAGCGTGAGATCACCTCAATGAGAGGCCCGAGGAACGTTGTACCTCCTGATACCAACCAAGATGGTTTCTATGCTGCTATCCCTTTTCCATTGGGCAAGGACGCCAAGCTTGGTAGGATCAACCTTGCCGTCTGTCTGACTGACAAAAGGTAGATTCACGCGAGACAAGAAGTGAACGGTGGGTGGATCTTCAGGATATGTCTCTCCACAGTGAATCTTCAGACTATAGATGCGGTTCTCGTGTACAGTCTGCCGCGTGCGATCAACAGGCGATGCCGGAAATCGGGTCCCTTGGAGGAGACTTACGTGACCAGGGCCAATGATGGTTCCATTCCAGTTGCTCATGAGGATATCATCACCCTCCTCCAGGCCATACGAGCATGAGCCATCGCCAATACCTTTCTCGCCCTTCTCGAGTTCTTCAAGGAGGCGGAAATTTCGTGGAACTGGATACACGCGTGTTAGTGTACATATCTGGTATAGTTTGAATATCGAGTACCCTTGGCCATGATGTACGGGGAAAAACAAGTGGCAGAGTGTAGAAGGCCCAGTAGAGAACGAGCGGTGGCGGTCCATGCGCCAAACACGGTAATGGCTATCGACACCGCCTCTCGCAGTGTCGGACTTGCACTACGGGTCCTCAAGATCTTCATCATCCTCAACGACCACAGCAACGAATTTTTCAGTGGGCTGATCAGCGTCTGCAATGTTCAAAGCTGGCCAGCAGAATCCTTATGATGATATAGTTGGTACGCTATCAGCCTTCCCGCGATGAACTTTGGGACTAACTACGCAACCACCCGCGCATCACATATATAGTCAAAGCCACAGATGAGAACTTGACGAGCGAGGATTGGGAGGTCATCCTTAATCTTTGTGACAAAGTACAAGAAGAGGGTGAAGCAGGGTACCGTCTCCCCCTCGTATCCAACCCACTTTCCTGACACTCCGTTTCCGCAGCGCTCGTAATGTCATCGCTTCGGTCATCAAACGTCTCGCGCACCGCAGTCCAAATGTCCAACTCTACTCACTTTCCCTCGCGGAGTCCTTGTCCAAGAACTGTGGGGTCGATCTTCATCGCGAACTAGCTTCACGCGCGTTCACCCAGGCCCTTGAGAAGCTCATCACTGATCGGGTGCGCATTCCTTGGATTCAAGTCTAGGCGCATATATTCACGGTGTTACACAAGACTACTCACGACAAAGTTCGCAAAAGAGCACTGAACTTGATCGCCGTGTGGACAGCCGAGTTCGAGAACGACCCTTCTCTCAGTATTATGGAAGAATGTTATGACAGTCTCAAAGCAAAAAGTGGGGCTTTCTCGCGCCACTCTCGGTTAGTTGCTGATCGTCACCCCAGATTATAAATTTCAGCCCCCAGATGAACCTGCTCCGCCCACCGTTGATGACGAAGTACGACGGAGGGAGGAAGAGGAACTCCAACGTGTCTTGGAGATGTCCATGCACGACAAGGGGGGCAGACCAGGATATACCCAGTACTCGGTACAGTCAAGTACCGCGGGCGGGTCAGGGTCCGGTTTGAGCGCTGGCCCCAGCCCCAGCAATGCTTCAGGACCTACTCATCCAACTGGCTACGTACCTGCACAGAGTACCCAGAGAGCGGCAGCATCGTCTACCTCATCTCTACAGTCACAATCAGTTGCTGCTGCCGCATCTGCGTCCACCCCCACAATCACTCGTGTCAAGGCTTTACACACCTTTGAGCCCACCGAACCAGGGGAACTCGCGTTTGAGAAGGGTGACATCATAAAGGTTGTCGATCGTGGCTATAAGGATTGGTGGCGCGGTCAGTTGAGGGGAAGGACTGGGATATTCCCTGTCAACTATGTGGTCTGTGTTACCCTGCTTGATCATTGCTTCTCACTTAGTCGGGCATTGCAGGAACCGTTACCAGAACCAACTGCAACTGAACTTGCAAAGGAAGTAGAGCAAGAGGCAGCTGTGTTTGCGCAGGCTGCGAATGTCGATAGATTATTGGCAATGCTTCGCGCTGTAGATGCATCAGGGGATAACCTTGCAGACAATGAGGAGATTCAGGTTAGAAGGTTCTGAGACTCCCTGTTATTGCATCGTTAAACTGTCTTGACAGGAACTATATCGTTCTTGCATGTCCCTGCGGCCCAAGATTGTCAAGCTTATTGACAAATACAGCCAAAAACGAGGTGTGGACTCTTGGCCCTCTCTCCGAGGATATGCTAAGAACTTCGTTTAGCCGATCTTGTGTCGATGAACGAAAGTTTCGTCAAGGCACGGGTCATCTTTGATCGGATGATGGAAGATAGTCTTGCGAGGCACTCTGGGGGTACGTAGACTGGTCTTGATCGTCAATATATCGCTTACTTTGGATAGTGTATGAGGTTTCCCCACATCCAGACTATAATCAAAGACAAGCACCTTATGTCCGTCAGGAGTATGGCCCTCAGGCACCATATGGTTACCCTGCTCCTACCCCTGGTTTTGACCCTCTTCCCCAGCATCATGCTTCGTACGGCTATGTTGCCCCGACTGGCTATCCCGAGAGTTCATTTCCACAGCAGCATAGTGACCCTGGTTACGGCGCCGGGCAAGCGTACATACCTGCTACTACTCAACCATACGGTGCATCTATCTCACAGCCTGCGCGATCCCCTTATTCCCAGCAATCGCAACCACACGCCCAGCTACAACTGCAGCCTCAGCTTCAGCCCCAAGCTCAACTTCAACCCCAACCCCAAGCTCAGCTCCAACCCCAACCTCAACCTCAGCCGCAAACTCAGCCCCAGCCACAAACTCAACCGCAGCCGCAAACTCAACCGCAGCAGGAGTATACCCCGGCAACTGAAGTTACGCAAGCAGCCCAGCCTCAAGGTCAGGGCCAACCAGGACCAGAGCAATCCGGACCGCCCTATGTCTATGATCCACGTACAACGTACGCGGATCCAAATGTTCAGGCGTGGGCACAGTACTATGCCCAAGGAGGGACGGACCTCGCTGGATCTATTTATTTCTTTTCAGTGCCCGGGGTAACAGATCGCCCTGCAGAACCCTCACCACATGACTCAGTTGGTCCAGAGCAAAGTGTTCAAGAGCAGTCACTCTCAACAGGCCAAATCGTTACTTCTCAACCTCAAGTGACGTCTCAGCAAAACGGTGCCAGCCACTACTTTCCAGCGGCTTCTCCCACATTACAGTCTCAAGGACCGTATGGGTATCCCACTGATTCCCATAATGGCGCGCAGCTGCCAGCACAGACCGGGGCAGGGGCACCGTATAGTTATCCTTCTCAACCTGCTTCACAATCTCTACAAGACCTGGGGCCTACATACGGAGGTGGACCGGGCAGTGGGAGCGCGCATGGACATGTTCCATCTCCAGTGTATGCCCCAGAGCAAGCATATGACTATGGCGTTGGAGCCTTGCAGCAACAGTTCTCGGAAATGGCTGTTGGGCCTGGGATGCAGCAACACGCATACGCTGTGACTGGAAGTGCTCCGCCTTAGACAAAGAAGAGATCGCACAGAGAGCAACGTGGACTTGGAGATCGTCGTGTACAAATTGTGTAGTCAACAAACCCTAACCACGATGCAACCGACTTGCCGAACTGGAATTTTGTCGTCTGCTCGTTCGAAATGGCGCTGCCCACTCATGGACGTGTTATTCTCAACACCACAGTCGGCGAGATTGATATCGAGTTATGGTCAAAGGTACGCGTAAGCCCGTCTGGACGTTCGTTCCACGCTCAGGCGACGGCGCACTCTCAAGGAAGCACCAAAAACATGCCGAAACTTCATAGCGCTTGCGCTTGAGGGTATGTAGCAGTGCGCCTCACAGGTCACAGCTGACCTCACTAGCAGGATACTACGATGGTGTCATTTTCCACAGGTAGGAACTTGGATCCTGACGCCACACCATAGCTCACCATCATCTTTCACCGCGACCCAGAGTTGTCCCCGGATTCCTCGTCCAGACTGGAGACAGGACAGGCAGTGGTGCAGGTGGAGAGTCTTTCTATGGCGGTATGTAATCGTGTTTTCAGACGAGTCGTACAAGAGAACACGAAGAGAATAACACAAGGGCTTTTGCGCTGCCTCCTTTTTTATTAACCAGAGCCGTTCGAAGATGAGATTCATCCCCGGTTGCGATTCTCCCATCGCGGGCTCGTCGCAGCGGCCAACAATGGGACGAAGAATTCAAACGATTCCCAGTTCTTTTTTACGCTTGGTGTGTGTTTCCCGTGCGTCCCGCCCGTCCTTCTGGCGCGGCGGCGCAGGTGGTGTAGTAGGAAGCTGACCTGACGTGGTTCTCCTAACAAGATCGCGCGGACGAGTTACATGGAAAGCATACGCTGTTCGGAAGGGTCGTAGGCGATACGCTGTATAGTACGTCTCCCGTTGCAAACTCGCGCTCCTTGCAGGCTTGGCTGTCTAACGTGTTTTTACCATTTAAGATGTCCTGAAGATCGGAGAGGTAGGTGCGTGTTCCCGCTCTTTTGCTTTGTTCCGCACGTGCAGACGAACGATGGTCGTAGAGCTCGGCGAGAACGAAAGACCGCTATAGTACGTACTCGCCCCCATTTCAGTGTACTTTTTTTTATATATCGGCTGACGTCCCTGCGATCGTCTAGCCCACCGAAGATCAAATCTGTGACCATCGTCGACAATCCGTTCCCTGATGTAATACCACGCATCACAGCCGCCGAGAAACGCGCTCAACAGCGTGCCCGTGAAACCGCACAGCGTGAACGGGAAGAAGCGGCACGGCGCAAGGGTGCCAAAAAGTCAGTAATATGCCTTTGCTGTATTGCGGTCGCACCGACATCCACATTCAGGAACGTGAAACTGTTGAGTTTTGGGGACAACGAAGGGATGGAGGCCGAAGACGAGGAGATCGCCGTTCTGAAGAAAAAGGACATTGCACGACCTGATTGTGAGTCTTTAAATCTACTCTTTTATTTATTTATAAAGTCATGTGCCATTGGATTCACAGTGGTCGACGATCCACAGGCTTTGCCGATACCGATGCCAGATGCTATGAAACCTCCAAAAACCGTTGAAAAGGAAGAACGAGCGCTTAATGCGGACATATCCCCGGTACCACCATCAAGTGTAAGTACACTACTAAGCAACAACGCTCGTCGCTGGAACCTTCATAGAAGAAGGCAAAAGATGCGGACGTATCCAGAATCGGGGAAAAACACGCGCGAGACAAGGCATCGACGAGGTAACACAGGTTTTCAGAGCCTTTGGTAGCGCTGAGCCTTTCCCTTCCGCCTTTCCCGCCATACGCAGCGATACGCGTCGTTCCGAGATTGAAAAGATGGAAGCCGAAATACGTAAACTCACCCGGAGACGTGAGGGTGGTGACGACAGCGATGAAGAAGCTGAGAGGAAGAAACCAAAGGTCCAGAAATCATACTTGGCAGAAGAACTCGCCAAGTATTCCAAAGGGCGTGGGCTACATAAGAAGGGAAAAGAACGAAAGGACGAAGCGGATGTACTTTCAGCGATGAGCAAATTCAGGGGTATGCTGCAGGCCTCGTCGACGTCTGCGTGGGATGCAGACGATGGCGAAGATAATGCGAACGAAATTGGAAGACAAGGAGAAGGGGAGCAGGAGACAAGACCCGAAGAGGAGGGCATGGAAGTGGATGACGACCGAGGGTTCATGACCCATGCTCTCCACTTTCCAAAGGATGATGGGGAAGAATCAAGAAAGGCGGAGCGGGATTACGAGGTCATTGACCCAAGACAGCGGGGTGCAAGGGCACGGGAGGAAGAGAAAGAGAGAAAGCGTGCGACGAGAGGAAGGGGTGGATCCGGCCGGTCAAGACGGTAGTTCCCCGTGCGTCTAGCCACCTGCATCAACGGAAGTCTTGGACGTTTCATGCTTGGAGCTTGCTTTGCACCGTGTTCTTAGGAAAGAACAATTCCATACACAGTTTGCCGCAATCTCATCCAACCCACGGGAGCCTATCGGCCAAATTGGCATCCCCCCGATGGTTCAGCTAGGTGGCCAATCTGGAGGAGTGGTAGCGCTCCGGGTGGCGCTTACCATTCCTAGGCACTGGTCTAGTGATTCGACTGTTGGCAGTCTCTTCACTTGCCAGGTGTAATATATTAATAGCCTTGCTCAATGGTATACTTGGTCTTGGTTTCCGCGGCCACACTTTTACCATGTCGTTAATGCGTTCTGATCGCAGTGCGACAGGCCAACGTGCCGCCTCACTAATCACTGACTCAATAACCATCAACCAACGCGCCAATCCGATGATCGAGAATGTGGACAAGGCCAAGCTGTCAAAATGTTGGCATGTGCGCTTACCACGGTCCGCGCTTGGAATACGATTGCCACCCTGTGCAGGGACCTTCAAATTTCACCATGGCCCAGGGCGAACCAGACGGCCCGCGTTTGTGAGTTAAATCGAGCTGTCTCTGGCGGCAAACCAGAGCTGTGCGGTTCAGGTTTGCATGGTTTACAGAACAGGCTGCAAGTCGAGTCTAGAGGCCGACGTACATACTATGTGATTGGGCGTACCTGCAAAGGCACCTGAAATGAAATAAGCGTTCAGTCACAGCTTTGCACGAATCGGAGAATCGTGTTCCAAGTATCCCGGTTGGTAGTGATTTTCTACACATCCTGCATCGTTCGTAATTCATACGCGAAACAGGGTGCTCGCTGAACCGAATACACGTGCTTCCTAGAGAACCCGATACGTAACGTCACCACTTCAATAGACTGCGTCGCAAAGCTACTTGGGAGAGCGAGAAACCGAGAAAGAAAGTACAAATAAGATAGGTGTAAAATAAGGGGTCCCACTCGCATTGAGGCCAGGCTTGGGGGGGTGGTATCCTGGATCAACTTTGTAGCTCTGACATAACATTGCTCGCATAAGTAGTTCTCCCTGTGGCGGCATTTCCGGGGCTATCGGCAATCGGATATATCCACAACGATTACACGACATACGGCTGACGGGATTTTATGAAGATTTTAGCGTTCTGGACCAAGTGTATCTGCAATGGCGGGGTGCTGTTGTCCCTCAGAACAAGGATATATAATTTCGAGGCGGGACGTGATGGTGTCAAATGTGATCATGGTGGTTTGCAGACGTTGTGAGCGTTGGCGTAAGGATATGGAAAATTGTGGCGCAGAGTTGCTCGTGAAGCAACGATGGGGGAAGGGGCAGAGAAAGTAGCGTGCTGGACGGCGCACTTGACACCACATGCAAAGAATTTCAGCCGTTGGAACAGAGCATACCCTCATTATCATGTAGATGAAATGGGTGCATTGCCAAGAACGTAGCGTGAGTGAGGGGAGTGTCAGACACCGTGACCAACGACGCACTGGTTCCAGCCGGACTACGGCCTCGAAGGACATCAACCCTGCTGCAACTTAGAGCTATCCATAGCGGAGGACGAGGGGCTTGTGGTGGCATCAACCGCAGGCCAAGGATCCCATAAATTACGGGTAAAATTGTGGAGTGTTGATCGGCATGTGCACGAGCATGGCGCAGGGTGCGGCTACATAACTTGGAGCAATTGTAAAGCGAATCATAGAGAAGGACAAGGGAAAGGATACCATCCAGACGGAGTCCCCACAGACAAGGTTTATGAGGTCGTGGAGAAAGAGTTCTTCACTCGACACCTGTAGACTCCGCAATCTCCGAACACCACTGAATCCAAACCCAAAGGTCACAACTGGCAGTAGTACTAGCCGGTATCCCTCCTTTCGACTTGCAGGTTTTAACCACGTATCCCAGCTGTTTTACAGTGGTCGTGTGTAGATGCTCGTGCACCTTCCGAATCAATCCTTGGCATGTCAGACGAAAAGAAATGTCCACCGACCAGTACTGCTGCAGGAACTGTTATCGTCCTTCGCAGTCAGAGCGAGGTGAATTTTTACTCTGGGCTACATTCAGCACATCGAATCATGGCCAGACTGAACGGAAATGGTTCCATTGCGTTATAAAAAGCATCCGTGAGTGCCACTTTGCAGCTTTTACCGATTTAAGCTAGATGGACTCCCTCATGGGTTGGCGCAGGCTGACACCCATGTGGCATCTGATGAGAAAGGGTGTGCCAAATTTGTGGGTAGGGAGGTCTGTTCCCAGCACAGAAATGCGAAACAACGCATCGTATCGTAGGCTCAGCTACCCCACGGCACTGTAGCCACGACAAGCCCATTCTGCAGCGCTTATCGTACACTCGTCAGGTGGGATGAATCCCGAATGCATTCGTGGAACGGACCTGTCGATAACCATACCATTCAATTCAGGGCTGCCTGCCACTTACTATGTCTAGTGTAAATGGGCAGCCTCGGCCGCGGGTCGCCTGGGGACTGGGTTAGTACCTGTATGGCAAAAATCGTGAACATCGGACAGGACATGCTGGGATGGATAGGTAATTGAAGAAGCTGACGCCCACGATGTCTTGATCAACTCCTGAATCAGTATAGGTGAACTTGCGGCTCGTTGGAACTTTTTGTCTGCCAAGTGTACCCTTTTAGGGTCATTTCCGCACTGTTCGTTCCAGGTCGGGCTGGTTCGTTGTTCGCCGGTCGCGTTTACCAATGGCTTCTAGTCTTTGGCGTCGCAGAAAAATTGGTCGAATGGCAGGTGGTTACGTGCTATGGAGAATGGCAAGCGCGAGTGAATAAGGTTATCATGATGAGCCTGCAGTAATGCAGAATTCTGCACCGAGCTGGCTCTTTCACCGTGTTTTTTCTCAAGCGAACCAATGATCCTAACCCCACGCTTCCGACCCGATCGATGCTTTGTCTCTTTCAAGGCATCTTAGAGGTCAGCAGTTCATCCGACAATGGCGTCCTTGCCAATGACCTGGTGGGCGCCCACAAACCAACAGCCCGACGTCGACGTCCACACCACGTTTCAAGAAAATGATGCGGGATTGGCGTCGCTGGCCTGACGCCTCTCCATTGCCAAGGCAGTTCCCCATGTCTGCTGGCGCGTATGTGCCAGTTCGATCCGTATAAAACGTTCCATGAAGAACATGGACGACCACCGCACCTCATCCAGCCTCGTAAAAACAAGCACCACAGCACTGAACAATGGAAAATGGATACAATCCGAGCTGGACGGAGAGGGTATGCCCCTTTCCATGCGCCTAGCCTGAGCTTGACTCGTCTCACAACTCCTCGAAGGACGTGATTGAATTCAACAGGAATGTCATCGACGAAACACCTGTTACTTGCAAATGGAGGTCATTCTGCAATGAGTCCATGAGGGCGAGAGATCTCATGGCACATTTGCATCAAGTGCACGGCGTCCGTTCTGGCGTGCAACCATACCGGTGCTTCTGGGATGTGTGCACTACCCAGCTGGTGCAGTGGTCCAGTTTCGAAAGGCACATCATTGAACAGCACGTTCCTGCTAAGTGGGTCTGCCCATACTGTAATACAACCTTCACGAGAGACAGTACTTTAATGGACCATATCAGACGGTCCCATCAGAATCCATAGCCTCGCAAGTGATATTTACTCCTATATGATGGGTCAGCTGATTGCCGTGATGTTATTACAGGTTATTGAACTGCACTCTATGTGGTCGCGTTGATCATTTCGCATACAAGCTACAACTACGCTTGTAACCATCTCCCGTAATCATTCTCCGTAATAATCCAATAGATATTCCTTCATAGTCTCACATATTGAACATGCCGCTCGACGGTGTCAGTTGCATCCCGGACGGTACAATTGTGGTGTTCTCCGCATGGTACAGTTTGCGCTCTACAACGACTGCGGCTCATCTCGTTCGCTCGATTTAGTCCATTCGGGGCAGTTGGTGCGCGTAGCTGGTACAGACTTGGCTGCACGAGCTGCCGGGCCGAACTGGTGCGTCGGCACTGTCAGATTTCCCACGGGGCCCTTGGCAGCCTGCCAACGCCAACCGATTGCAAGCAAGCAAGCCGGAGTCAATGGTTCGAGCGGGGTGATCGTGCCAAGTTTTCATTCCTTATCGCCTTGCGCGCGAGTGTCGCACATGCTGAAGGGTTACCTGAAGGGGTAGCACTCCAATACCTCGTGGAGCCTAGCTTGGCTGTTGGCAGACCGGGCGTGGCCGGGTGACAACGTTGCAGACTCGAGTCAACTCGCCTCTTCAGATTTGTCTTCGCAGTCCCCAGCTTGCCAATCCACGCGGATGCATCTTTCACGGCAGCACCGTGTGGACATGGTGAGCATCTATTCGGGTGTCAGACAGGTTGGCAAGCAATAACGCGCAGTCTGGCCGCCGGGTTGGGATAATTAATCAGGTCATCATCTAGGATTGCTGATTCCGCCACCCCTATCCAGAACTTACTGCCAAGTTCCAGGAACACTTCCTCCAGCGGCCACATTTCGTTGGTAGTTCCGTCTGCACTGCTGGTGACGGCGCGGAACCTCCAGTGAAGGTTCCTGGTAGGTGGATAAAAGGTTGGACGCCTGTGCCCCATCAGTTCGCATACGGTCACTCGCAGAAGGATGGACTACTTTGACAAGCAGAAGCTACTTGACGAATGTCTGGTTATCAGGGAGGCCGTTCCGGATTGTCCTCGGTAAGATCTGAGCGCGGATTTTTGTTGAGACTCGTTTTTAACGGTGCTAACCATCGCTGCTATAGAATTTGGTCAAGGGACAGTGCAACTGACTGGGCAACGAGCATATCACAAATGTCTCAATGTAATTCGTGGAGCTTCTTCCTCGCTTATGAAATTCTAACGTCCTGCTGTTAGATGGTTCTCATACCCTGTGGACACCTCACCCAAACGCTCTGGGGTTGTCTGGAATACATGGATCCGAACCTGGTTGGTTTGCAGGCCAACTCGCACCTCAACCCACGACAAACGTACAGAACCACTGGCAGAACGACACACATTTTTCAAGCGTTCCGCCTCTGCATCAAACTAACCCCGTGGTGCAGTTTTCGCAACCTCCCGTTTTCAACTACGCCCCCGTCCTTGCAGAGGAGATTTCTATCAGAACAGAAGGAATTAGAAACCCCCACATAATCCAGGAGAGTTATATCGGCCAGAAACCAATCTCTCGTTGCGCGCCCGGACCGTTGCCACGATCTGGTACAGCTGTCCGCTCGCGCCATACACCCTATCCTCTCGTCACGGACAGCACAAGAAGAGGCGCCATGTTTGCTTCATCCTACTTATGCCATTGGTCCGACGGCGTAGGCCCGTGCGGTGCAGAAGTGGCGGGTACCAAGAGCGCGATCGGGGAACATTTACAGACCGTGCATGCAGTGCGCTTTAAAGCCGACAAGGTGCCCCAAGCCTGCCATTGGCAAGGGTGCGGGAGGTCGATGCGCAGGGAGAGTATCGTGCGTCATATACTCGCCGTGCATTTGAAGAACAAAGTGCACTGTCCGAATTGTCGGTCGCAGTTCGCTCGACCGGATTCTCTGCAGAGGCACCAGCGGGCACGCCTGGCCTTAGGTGTTTGCAAAGTGGGAAAGCGAACTCGTTCGTCGTAGGTGCGAAGTACACTACATCGTGATTCATATCCATGGACCATCAGACACTCGGGGTCGATTCTTGTAGAAGTACTTTTTCCCTCCACGGTATTCATTTTCTAGGATACACTGTAAACCACTTCCATGCCTGTAGAATCGTCTAAAGACACCTTTCCCGTACAGAACATTATGCGGACCTCTGGGATTGATGTGTACACAATACAAGAGTAGTATGTGAGAAGGAGCAGACGACGGTGGCCTCCGCGTGTAACAGATACGACAGCCATATGAGATCAGTTCCTTCCTGGATACCTGACTTTTCCCCGCAGTACTTCCATGAGTAATCCTACTGCGGAGCCTTCTTTCTCTACCTGCCTTTCCTGCTTGCTCTTGTCCTTTTCCCCTCCGTGTACAAGAGCAGAGCGTCTCCTTTCACCATTGTTCCCTTCGGGATCCTGGCGGACGCGCGCAAACACTGGCGCAGTCTGCAACGCGACAGCGGGCATCGAGAATCGTTTCCTTCGTCTTGTGGTATCTTCTTTTGAGACTACACCTTCATCCAGCGAGCCCTGCCGTACCAGCCGCATGCTCTCCTGCGAACGTCCATCATTGGAGATGTCGACAGAAGATCCCTCTTGCGAGTGGTCGCGCGGGCGAATATCGATTCCAATCTCATCTACCTTTCTCTCGGCCCTGTCCTTTTCCCCGCCTTCTTCTCGCACTTCTACCTCGTCCTCCCCTTCTCTTACAGGGCCGAGACCAGGAGCGCTCGAAATAGAGGAGGGTATGCTAACACCGCGCTCGCGCAGACTGAAATCCTCAAGGATGTCGTGGTAACTCCGTGGGCGCGTTGGGGAGGGGCGCGCCCTAATGGGACCAACCGAGGTGCGTTCGTGATCGTTTTCTTGACGGGCGTTGCCTTGGTGTACATTGTCGACAGATTCTTCCTCGGGAAGCACGACGGGTAGAGGAGAAGGCGGTTTGGAATCCGAATCCCCAGAAGAGATTCGATGGAGTTGCATGGTGCGCCTCGAAGGGCTGCTCGTGGAGCTTCCTGAAACTCCGAGTACCACATGCGCCTGGTTGTGCATATCCCTCAGAGGACTGCTGACCTTCGAGGGGCTCGTACTCAGACGAATCTTTCGAGAAGGACTGCTGCTCAGAGCGATGCGTGAGGAGCCGGAGCCGAGCGCCACTCGTGAGGGACTTCGGCCCAGGGCACCTACAGCATGGCTGGGATCCATCGCCATCAGAGCTTCGCCAATGTCCATGGTAGTTGGATGACGAGAAAGGATAGACACCCATGGTTGAATGCCATGGTTCGCTTCAGGGCCCTTGTCGGCCTGTGGCGTTGGTGGCCGGTCTGTTGGTATCTGGGTGGAGGGTGGTTGGGTCAAAAATGATGTGGGTGAAAAATTCTCCGGACTGGTTGGCCGGGGGGTCGGTGAAATAAGCGGAAACGCTGCTTCGAAACACTCCGCGCAAGCGCGCGCAGGCTTGAGTTTCTGCCTCTTCCGCGTAGGCGGTACATCGCTATCGTCTTGAGCTATGAAAAATGTCTGGAAGAGCCAGTGAGCGCTTCCGGTATGAAAGAGAAGATTCGAGAATGAACACCACCTTTGCAGAACAAGTTGCACAGACGACACGCCCGCAAAGTCTGCAATGATGTTTTCTTCTCCAGGCACCTTCTCCTGGGCCCATCCTCTTTTCAGCTTGGTTCCCGGCATCCCCGTTTCCATTGACATCTGATTTCCGCTTGCCCTCAGTTTCACTGTTATTTCCCCTTCCCAAGCCCCACCCAAATACATCGCCCAACTTCAAGTCCAAAACAAAGCCGAATGGTCGTCCGCACCTCATGCACCTATCTGTTTTCGCGTCCGGAATCCAGATGGGAGGGAGAAAATTATTCAGCGTTGCACGACGAAGTCGGGCACCAAATTTTCCAGCCGACAGGGGGTATGCTTGCGGACTTTCGGACGACGCCTCATTTCCATCTCCTGCTCTTTCCTGCCTTTCTTCGTCGTCAACATCGTCGCTCTCACTTGCAAACGCACGTAGCGCTCGTCTGAGATGAACACCCGAGGTACTTGCGGAGAGTGTCGAGTCCGGATTCGACAACGCGAGAGCTTCTAGGCGTGCAGCACGTGCAGTCCGGATGGACTCTATCCAAGAGCTGAGACTGTTAAGATCATCCGATCCGGACAAGGACGAGCCTGATAAGCAAACGCGTGAAGATCGACAACTGCGGGGCAAGAGAATGATGCTCGCCATGATATAGGGCAAACGATCCCTCTGGGCTTAGCACTTCGACCCTCTCTTCGCCTCTACCTCCCACGCCACTTGGTCGGTCAGTGATCATGACCACCTCCATGTCAACAAGATTCATATAGCCCTTACACCACCCTTTCTCTTCGTCGTTGGCACCAATGGTGCTAACCGATACTCTCCTGTTATGAGAACTCTGACCGGCTCCATCGTGGACAAAGGTGGTGATGCCCACTTCTTCGCGTTCCCGCCATAACAGGTAGTCACTGAGGAGTAGGAATTCAAACGGTTTCCGCTCTGCGCCTTCGCCTTCGCCGCCAGATCGTATCAGCGTACCACGCTTTATAAGTTGCCTTCCGGGCACAACAAGGGGGGTAAGTACGGGCGGCAGATCGCGCGTGTTGCGTTGCACGGATATCAACGCGAGCGTCTGTGCATGAGCGGCGAGCGACGTGTTGAGAGAAGCGGTGACTGTCCATAAAAACCAGTCAAGCACGTGCGTGGACAGATTAGAGATCCACGAGCCTACTTTTCTCAACTAATCCCCGAGCTTCTTCTAGCTTCTCCCATTCAGGATCGTCAGGATCGGTGGAGTCGAGCAAGTCCTTTAGCAGCAGGAGGTATCGCGGACATCGTTGTACGGGCGTGAGAAGGTAATCTGCCAACCTCAGATGCGCGCACACGGGGTGGGATTCTTGAGCCCGCAGGAAGGCTGCAAATGCTGGATTCAGTGTGGAAGGCTGCGAGAGCGAGGTCAGAAGGGTCAACGCGGCAGGAAATGCTGTAATAAATGGCGCATATAGAGAAAGATACGGAAAGTGCGTGAGAAGCAGGGTTGAAAGTGGGGTATGATTGTTAGATGTCGCCAGTGGGGAAGGTGGGTGGAGGCGCCTGGACAGTGCTGCGAAGAATGTATGATGAAAATTCCAGATGTCAATGAAGTTCGAGAAGAGGGTAGTTAGTTCGTTTCGCGTTAACAGTGGCTTGGGTGTATCCAGTGATTGAAGGATCGGCGTTAGGAAATGCTGGCACAATAAACGATCAATTGTTTAGAACGGGAGACGTAACACACGTTGTAAACGAGATCAAGACCATCGAGGTACGATCTCTCAGTGGTGTAGAACTCTGAGATGATTTTGGATCGCTTTGCTTGTTTATCCTCGTCTTCCGGTGTTCGCTTGTGGGTCCTTGGATTAAGCGACCTGCGCTTTACTCGACGGTGCTGGTGCAGAATGTTCGATTCCTCTGCGAGTGAATCGAAAGAAGCGAGACTTGCGACGGACTTTCTATTGCCAGAGAGGGCGAGACTGGGCGTAGTTGGAAGAGAGATGCGGCGAAAAGGAAGGTGGGGAACAGGGAGCGGGAAGATGGACACAGAGTCTGACATTGGGAACGAGACGAGATTGGACGTACTTCCAGACGACATCGCCAGCACCGATGGCAACGGTCGGATCGTTTAGTTGAGGAGGGCCCGTCTCTCGAGTGAAGTCGACAACCCTTCACGGAGTTAGCGGCCCGGACGCCAGACTGCTATCAAATCCCTCGAATCCAAAAAGGGAAGGCCTCTGTCGCCCCTCCACATTGCAAAAACGGCTGGCCAACGTGGGGATCGAACCCAAGACCTTCGCGTTATTAGCACGACGCTCTAACCAACTGAGCTAGTCGGCCAACAATTTCATGTTTCCGGACTAGTACTATGATTGGCTCACCTTTTTCTTACTAGTCTTCGATGTGATATATTCTCTGAAGTCATGTATGCTAGGAAAGATGAATGTCTGTTTGATCCACTCAACAGCTATTCTTTCATATATCAGTTTTTTTGGGAAGCAACATGAATATGATCTCATACATAGTGTAAGGGAGAAAAGCTTTCTATGCATGTAGGAAAAGCAATGAACACATATCAATGAATCCATTGGTGTTAACTTGCATCATTATTCTGGAATTGTAACTCTTGCATGGCAGCCTATCTTCTCTGTATACCCTAATGAACTCTTTTCCAGTGTCATTCCTAGGTTGTTTATGTAACTCTAGACAGTAACTAAGCTTCAAGAGCCACCTTATGTGGGTGAAAAAGGGAACACTAAGCAAAGCTATGTAGATATGTGAGTAGTGAATTGTCCATATAGAAGATGAGGTGTACCTCCAACTATAACACTTTTTGGTACAAGTGCATGACCCTTTGCATTGAAAGTCATGACAAAGGTTTGAACAAATCAGAACAATGATGAATTTGATCCAGATCCCATAGGAATGAGATGAATAGGCTATTGCTGACAACAGCATCAGGATCATTTGCAGCATGTAAACCAATTAGAACAATGAATTAGCTAGCTGACCCAGGAATCAACATGGGCTTATGGGTGTGACAGGTTTGAAGCCAAAGTAGTAGGTCAAATAGACTACTGATGAGTGTAGAGATATTCAAATTGAAAATGAGATGTTTGCTAAACATGTTTTGGATGAAGCCTGAGAGGAGAAAGGACTGGAAGGAGATGAGAGTAGAGTACCAGTCCACTCCTAGGAATGTTTCAGCAATGAGAAGAACAGAATTGTTGAAGCAATATGACAGATGAGAGAATAACTGGGACACTGGATGACAATATTCACAAGACTGACATGGTAGGCATCATAGTATCATATAAAGTGAGCTAAAGAACTGCATACAATCACATCAAGTCAAATTAGAATGTTATACAAAGTGATATGCTTGCCTTCAGAGGTCAAACATAGAGGACATGGCAAGGGAATACAAATTTCTTGTGATAGACATGTATCAGGAATGGTTCCTGATATAGTCAATATTTTTGGAACACCTGTCCAGAGGACTAAGGCTGGCAAGTGTTGTCCTGGAGTACCAACCAAGAATAAGAGACTGACTAGGCCTAAGTTGGTTTTGAACCTATGTAACCTATGGTCACACCAGCCATCATCAGACCTGTCTCCACTTCCATCTCAGAGTTTGACAAGAGTGTTGACTGCATATGTTAAGGACAAAAAGCATTGGATCTGACTTTTTCAAGTGAATTGGTGTTCTAAAAGTTATAACTTGTCACACAAGCTCATGGGTTCAAGTACTGTTCCTATCTGCCCCTGACTGTCTGCATACACTCAATTATTGACAAGAATATACAGTTATTGTCAGGGAAAAAAATCATGAGGATACAAATGACATACAAAACTTTGAACATTATGGTGTGTTGGTTAGATAGCATGATTGATCACACTCTGGGCTGAAAGTAGGTGATAATCACCTATATTCTGGAATATCCCAGCAGCTTGGCTGGCATGTGGTCATGAGACTAGGTCTGTTGGAGGGAGAAGGAGTACCAGTTCCCTGTACAGTGTGACATAGTATAAAATAGCCCATCAGGAGATGAACAAGACAACAATTCTTCTTTTTGTCAGTGTCTAAGAAAACCACAAGAAGACCTAGAGGAACTGCTTTGGACAATGTCTATTGATTGCCAAAGAGACTGGATTACTTACACATCTTTAGAGGGCCACTGAATGCAAGTTTAGTCCACCATAGTGAAAATGGCCAAGCAAAGGAGTGGACTCATGGACAAAGGAATCCATTCTCTGGTATGCATCATGGCTGGTTTGTGACTCATTGCAAGCACAACTCCCTCAGATCAAGGTTAGGGCTGATGAGATGGGACATATGTAAGACAGGCCTACCTTGGATGCAGCTGCAGTGAAAATTAGTGACTAAGTGACAAAGATCCTGGAATGCTCACAAGTCAGCTGGGGGGTAGCAGCTCCCACTACAAAGCTCACCATATTGATGATGCTCCCTCCAGTATGAGAGCCCTTTGACTCATTGACAGGACTTTGATGCATTGTGAGGATTGCATACTTGCATCCCCACCAGATGCCTTTGACATTGACTGTCATTGTAAGGTCCCAGATTCAAGTCTGCTCCTCTGTGTTGAGAGTATTGTCATCATTTGGATGCATGATCTCTGTGTCCAACTTTGAAAGTACATCAACATTGTATACATATCCAACTCACCAACATTATTGAATGGAGGCACCATGGCCAAAGGCTATGATGCATGGTCTATGTGTGGGGGGAGACACTTGGGCTGTCTTTCCATACACCCATCTATCTGACAACCCCCTCAAAGGATCAGGGCCTGCAAGAGCTCCCATCAGGGGTCTACTACTACCCCAACCAAGACTGTGCAGGGTACTGGCTATCAATCTTGAACTCTGTCAAGGACTCAAGGGAGTCAGCAAAACCATGTAGTAGCCCACAATGAAGTCAATGTGACTACAACCTGGGTACAGTGTGGGCTAGATGGGATTTGAGGGAATTGCCATTCATCAGCCTGTTGCAGGTTGGTCCATGGCCTGTCTGCAAAGGTATTGCCACTGTGTAGCCCAGGCTCCTAGGGGCTGTGCAGTCATAGAAGTAGCTGGACTGTAGGGCAATGACCAGCACGAGTACTGCTGTGAGCTGGAACAAAAAGGAAATTACCTTGTCATGTAAACAGCGTGGAAACAATGTGTAATCTGAAACCAGAAGGGCTCTATGATAACAATGCGGCGCGAGATGTGAGTAACGACAGATCCGATCATGATGTGTGATGTGATGAGGCTGGCATGGCAGGAACGGGCCGAGATGGCAAAACAGGCTGGATTCACACGGAGTGGACGCACCAGTCGACGCTGGGATGGGCCAGTATGGGTACACCAGGCGTCCATGGTCAATTCAATTTTTCTGGGGGGAAAATAGAGGGACAGCGTGAATATGAAGGGAAAAAAGTATGGTCCTTTGGGCACACGGAATAATGCAGCGTCCGAGTCTGCAGTAACCAGGAGTAGAAACCACCGGCGGACTATCGCTGCACCAACCAAACGTGTTTGAAAGAGTGATATGCATGAGGCCACTTGTTCCAAGTCATTCAAGGGAGAGGAAGTCGATACGGTGACTCAGATCAATATGATTAATCTGTCAGATATTTTGTGAGATGGCACGGAGAACTGGTGGCCCTGAGATGCCATCGGTATTGATGCAGATGGTGGTGGGCCCTTGTCAGTGTGTTATCATGATATGAGTAAATATCTCATAAACGTGCAATGTGGCTGCGATCCGCCCCGTCCTCCGATCATTTAGATAATAAACCTCTCCAACATCTGCATTTAGTCGCCTTTCACGCTCAGGCTCTCGAGACTAGGTCAAGGCTTGATACCTTGGTATGCAATTGATCCGATCAGGGGGCCTGCCAGACCATACATGAGTGACAGTCGTGTAATCCAGATTGTCCAGCCCTTGTATGAAAATCGGATTTTGATCTCCTGGCACGTTCAGGGAGGTTTTCCAAGCTGTATTCAATGTGCTTTCTTTTCAATCTCTTTCAAAGACACAGCCCTCACTAAGCAGTGTCCTGTAGTAGCACCAGTGTTGCGTCCTATCGGAAAAACCCTCTTGTTCACGGTCGCACAAGTAAAAATAATTCATTGTTTCTGTAACCAAGAATTGCATAATCTGTCCCGACAGGTATATCGCTGGAGGTAGGTTGCAGTCGGCCACGCAAAGAATGGCAACAAATTACTGTAGTGTTTGCACCTAGACAATCCAGCCTCACCAGACCGTGTTGGAAGCTTACTCTAATTAGAACAGGTGGTAATGGCACTCATCAGACCACCCAGCCACTGTCGAGCACGCAGTTTCAGCCGCCCTGAGGAAGTACTATGATCTACACATGCATGTTCCCAATACTCTCCCTTCTCTTCTATGCTGATAAGGTCTAAGCATCCCATATATCCAACCACCAATCTAGACCCACGCATGTAATGTCTGGCAAGGGGTGTAACGTCCCACAGGACAATGAACGAGGAACACACACAAAAAAAAGCGGGAGGAAGGTGAAATTTTCTGCAAAAGCAGTGATGCCATGTAGAGTCTCGATAGAGACACTCAACGCTCAAGCATTGAACATCATAACCTCCAGATGACCCTCATAAAATAAGTCGTAACCGCGTACATACTGAACTAAGTCCAAGGACTCACAGGCAGGCACTGCCGGGCGCGGCATCACTGTATTTCACTCCCCCCATAGTAGCCTGAGGATGGATCATGTTTCGGGCGGGAAACCAACACTTAGTGACTTGGACGTAAGCATATGGGCCATATTAGCCGACGTGGCTATGAGCAATTGGGACAGCAGGTTTGATTCAGGACATCTCAGGTGACGAGGGAGATGAGGCACGAATTACATCGAAGTGTATGCACAATAATTCGTTGAAGAAGAGAACTGCCAGGTCAACATGATCGACAGAAGCCTCAAGGCAAGTCATCAGTGTGTGAGGAATGAATGAAAAGGAGAACATGTTAAAGAAATATGATCAGTAGTCTCGAAGACAGATGCAGACATGCGAAGAGGATGACAAGTGCCATAAGGCTCTTTGCCTAGATACTAAGCCCCGAAACCCCGTCTATGCCCAATGCACGACCTGAAATGCCCCAGTAATGTGGACCGTCTTGTGAACGTCCTGTCACATGTAGGACAAGCCCACTTTACCCGAGAGTGCTGTTCTTGGACATGCCTTGTGAGGACCGAGAGATTCATCTGTTTTCTGGTTGAGCATTGATCCCACGAGCACTCCCGTTGCGACGGCCTGGGCTTAACTCCATGTATGTACATCAAGTGAGTCTTGATGTCTTTGACCTTGATATTATCGTTGCAGATTTTCCCGTGTGACATCCATGAACAAGTGATCTCCGTTTCGTCGATAGCAATGCTGTTGAAATTTATCATGTCCTTTGGAGAATAGTATATTGAGCAAGCAATGACAATAGAACCAGAGCAGAAGCATACTTCAAATGTCCAGGTTGAATTATAACGGACGCCATCTTTCGGCGAGCCTGCATCGTGAAGTACGCTAAAGGTACGCGGGCACGCGTCTTTGGTGTCTTCTGCAACGGCACCGCATGGTTCCCCACTTCCAAGAGGTGTACACAAAAAGTACTCGAGTTCTGTCGCATTGTTTGAATCAAAAGGGTAGGGAATCGGAAGTAAGGCAGCAAGGAGTGATCGGGCCGGGAGTCTGGGAATAGGCATGCCAGGGACAGCTTTTGGGATGGCATGGCCCTCGGTGGTGAGCTGTGGTACGGAGGCATGAATTGCATGGGGAATGGCACCAGAATTGACAAGTAAGGTGCCTCTCTGGGCTGGCGGGAAAGAGGAAGAGGGTTCCCCATAACACTGAACGCCAGGAGAAAAACATGCTTCGAAAACCACGACGTAGAGATGTCAGTGTCCGGGATATATATCAAACAGTGCGCTCACCTGTGACGATCTGGGAAAAGTCGGGAGGGGTGTCTATAGAGCCGCTGCCAAGTCGCGCACTGTGGTTGGAGACGTGGCTTCTCGATAAACTGTGCTCTTCAATAGAATATGTCATGATTTCTGCCGTCCTGGATCGCCAGAGTGCAGACGTTCCATCTTTTATCCAAGGTCACACGTTGGCGTTTCCTGCAGTATAGCAGCTGTGCCGGGCCTTGACGTATACAGAGGCTACGTGGATCAGAGCAGGTTGGCAAAGATGAGCCAATTCACCAACCCTTTGTTGCCATTGGATGTGAACAGAACGTGGGACGGAGATCGCATTTCCCCTCCGAGGCAACAACCCAGAGCCTTGCGTCAAAGGAGAGGTCGAGCTCCACGAGGCGGGAAATACAAAGAACTGTGGAGATGTATTTAATTTTGACTTGCATGGCCCCAAAATGAAACCTGACATTTATTGCATACCACGGAACTACGCTGGACACTCGCTGAATATGCCACGGACACAGGGATTATGCAGATAGATGTTTGTGACAACCGTGAATGCTAGCCCGTTGCGCCTCGCCACCGTTCGAGCCCCACGAGCTGAAGCGGTGGCGGACGGATCTATGGTAGTCAGTTATTCATGACGAACGCTTCTTTGCTGCTGGAGACCTTTCTGCTTGTATCTTGAGAGTTCCCTATCGTAGATTCTCGTAATGTCAGAATTGAGTGACGCCGACAGTCGCTAGAAACACGCACGGCGGTGATAGGGATCTTGACGAGCCAAAACCAACCAGTTTATCCAACGGTCATGCAGGTATGCGTGGCTAAAAGCGTAATCATCATGGCGGTGTTGGTGGTTTTTCTTTTCTTTTTTTTTTAGAACGAACTCAAGGAACCGAGGAACAGCTGTCGATGTGCCGTGCCAGGGAGCGATCAAGAAACGTTTGCCAGCGAACATGGTGTTCGGCTCCAACTGTCCCAGGCTGTAGCACAGCAATTGAAGGACGCGGCAACAGCAAGCACGGGTCACATATGCGACATAACTTCTGTAATCAGCGCGCGCAGATAAGCTCAGAGTCGAAGATGAAGATGCCATCGCGCACGGTTGGACCTCAAGGCCTCATGTTCGGGTACGCACACGGTGGGATGAGGCAGTGTTTTCCCACGCTAGCATGTGCCACTCGAGGCGTTCGTGCACACCAACATCATCAATATCGTCGAGCCCGCAAAGTCGGTCGACACGCTGCCGTGTTTTCTGTCTGTCCTTTTTTCCACGAACAAGCTACGACAATGATGCAGTTCCCGTTCACGTTCTCCCTCAATGTCCCCGGTCTGCATAACCCTTTTTTGGCCAGGTCCGGCCCAGTTCTGGCACAGTCCCGGAGCGAAGGCAATGCCATATCTCGCCAGATCCCATCCCACCCTCTCCAAAGGTTCCCTCCCATCAGCTCTCTCCCCCCGCCTGTGCCGCTCGCCCGGAAGAGAGGCTGGATACCGTCTGAGCCAGAACCGAGCCACGCTGCCACCTTCCCAACATCCACCACCGGCTATCTTGATACGCCTGCAAAATACAGGGACATGTCACCGCGTGGGCCGGGAGAGGAGGGAGAGGAGATGATCGCAGGTGCGTCTTCATCCATTTGCGCCCCATCACATTCCCCCGTGTATGCGCGTATGTAATCCTACTTCACACCGCACGTGGGTGCAAAACAACTTTTTAGGCGAAACTGAACCGTTTCTCTCCATTCTCCACATCATTCGTTCATGCTTTTTACCTGCAACCTGCTCATCGTTATTCATGTAGAACTACCTCCTGCGAAGCGGCGCCGCACGCTCGCTGGCTCGATCGTGTCCACAGCGCTGAGCGCAGCCTTGATCGGCACTGCAGTTGGTCTTACTGTATATCGACTGTGCGTCCTCAACTTGATCTCTGTCCCAAATCATTCAATGGTTCTTTAGCTGGCGGGACCGGGGTAAACAACCTGACCAACTGCCCCCTCCTCCCTATCAACGTGGCGACTGGACCCCCGACGTTTCAGAACCGGTCCCAGTAGGCTCTTCCCTCTTGTCGTCATTCTCACCTCACGTTGTCCAGCCCAAACAGGCCGAGTCTGTACCTTCTCCCAGAGTACGCAAGCATCGTCAAACTCCATCGACCGTGCGGCGCCACGCTGGGCGTCATTCTCGCAAACCTCGCACAAGGCTACAAACTGTTACACCTCCCCGTAGTGTATCCCCCGCACATACCACCCCCCTATCAGAGCCCGACTACGTTCACGTGAGCCACCGCGTGGATGATGTCAAACAAGATCTCGAACCCGAGGAAGACGAGATGGACTGGATAGGGGATCGTCTAATGCGTCTCATCCAGGAGGGCCAAAAGGCCCTCGGCCGCGAGATTGTGGTCATGAGTGATGTCAAAGAGGATGAAATTGACGATGGCTCTGATGCTTGGGAGGAAGAACCAAGCAACCAATTCGCACCATCCACTGCTGGCCGGTCCATATCTCGTCGTGGGTCTACTCGGTCACTCCGCCGGACACACGGACCTCGCGACCTTACCATACCATCTTCCAACTCTTCATACCCTATTTCACCCCCAAATAGCACATCCCCGCGAAAGTGCCAGTTTGAGCTGAACTCGGTTCACATTCCGCCTGACCAGTCAATGTGTAGCGGACCCATCGCACCGAGCACTCCGCACCGTACCGCTCGGGGTATTTCGGTCGAATCGGACTTGACACCTGTTATTTCAGGTCTCAAAGAGGACGAGAGTGCATGGCAGAGTGCCGAGCTTCGAGAATCCATGGAACGCGCTCGCGAAAAGTACTCGCAGAGACGGCTTTAATGAGTTCTTGGCATGCGCGTTCCTGTTTTGTACCTTATCCTTGTATTTTTGTTATGTTTCCAATGCTGATGTTTCGTGGTAGTGACTTGTCACTATGGATTACTTAGAGTTACTTCCCGGTCCTTTGCTTCCTTCACTTTCTTTTGGCTCCCACAGCATGTTTACGGGGATTGTACGATATAGTCATAGAGCGATTACCTCAGGTCGGTACAGCAGTGTTCAAGCTGAGGCACCGAACTTTGGCCGTGCCAAGCGTCAAAACGTTGTTGTCCTTGGTTGGCGGTTTGTCCGTGGAACCAAGGTCATTCCAATGCGGCCTGGTAGGCCCATCTGCAAGATGAAGCGAGCCTGAATGGCCATTTCGGTACTCCGTTTAGTTAGTCCAATCGGCTGTGCAGCCGAGCCAAGGTATTCAGCCCAGCTAGCCAATCAGAGGCCTCTGTTTGTTGCAACTGAAGCATTCTCCGCTTATTTCATCTTAGCTGTTTCGCAGATCTAGGAGCCTACGAAAACCCGTTGCTTCGTTGGTTCAAGCAGATATTGATTATATAATGTATATAACCTAGTTTGGGAGTATCTACCGGTTTTGGTCACCACTAATAGGGGATAAGTAAATTACACGAAGCTAATAGTACAAAGCCACCCACCTCCTTTTTTTCTGGAACCACGGGCCGGTGCTGATCCTTCTCTCGTTGCCAGCGTCTGGAGCTGTTTCTCTTACCCGTCTCGCCTGCGCCCCCTCGTGTCCCGTCCGACATGCAAATCTGTCTCTTGCTGTAATCCACCCAGCTCGCCGTCGCCGAGCGGCCCTTGTCCGCGGCGGCATCATGCCCCGACGCTCTCCTACGCGCGAAAGATGTGATCAGCGTGATGACGTCATCGTAGAAGAAGTACTTCTAGATTCAGGTCTTGCATGATGAGCGTGGGAAAGCTCAGCCGCAATCATATTTGAAATAAATCAGAATAAAATAAATGTTTCGTATTGTTCAAGTCGGTTTTAGGTCCGGCCCATGGTTGGACCGGGTGAACTTTAAGGAAGCGAGGTTCTGAGTTGCCTCATCGCTAGGAGGGAGGAGCTGACGTGGAGAAGAAATGGGAAGGTGCGATAGTGTTATTTATGGGTCGTCAGCTGGAGGACTTGACGTGCGAGGTCGTCGAGCAGGGTGTCTGCAGCAAGCGGCCCGTCTCCAAATCACTCATCAAGTCGAGCGCCATCCACCAAAGAGGCCCGCATCTGGGCGAACCTTTGCGCGGTTGTTGTGGCTGAAGCGCTCCCAATGTCGTCAACGGGCCTTATCCGCTTCGAGGTGGGGGTAAATTCCAAATATCTCCGATTTTGGGAACTATGAGTCGGTAAAAACTAATCACCGCCGCAATGCCAGAAAATACCTATAACAGTCCACCAAAAACCAAAAAGTACAACATCGATGCGGTGGTACGTGGTATAGCTGCCACGAGGGCCAAGTAATGAATCACTCGAGGGCTGAGCCGAGGCCGTGCGCCCGCCTGGGATCCCTAGGTAAAGCTAGCAATCGAGCGCCGTGCCATTCATACTTTGCGCCATCCTATTTTTTTCCACAGGAAGAGCTGCGTGAGACCCCACACGTTTTCGGTGTCGTCTCTTCGAATCGACACCTTATCACGAACATGGGCCCCTTTTGGAACGCGGAGATTGCAGCGTACTGGCTTCCTCGGACCGTATCCTGCCGCCCAGCTGTAGTAGGAGCCTCGGAAGCCGTACATCTTGATCCCACATCGCACGGACCCAGGTAGGGTCGTCCACCCGGTGTCCGCGTTGAAGAGGAGTCGCGAGGAACGGCCAGGTTTCAGCTGGTCAGGTGTTTCGATCGTGGATGCACCCACATTGGCCCCGACCCGTCACGGCCTTGCTGGCAAGGTTTCCTCCTGTGGCCGGCTGGCTCAAGCGTGCAGCGGACCCTTGCCGCACCGACGGAGAAGTGTTCTAGGCACCCTCTTTCAAGCTACTCGCAATCTCGCATCTGTGTCGGCAGATCGAATCGTGTCAAACTCGGAAAGTGTGGTACTTGTGCACCAAAGACTGTCTGTCTTTGGACGGACAACGGGTACGAGTCGGGCAGCACGGAATAATCATAATAATAATAACAAACAATCATCGTTTCCCCCCCTCTCCCTTCCCCCCTTCTCTCCCCGCTCTCCAAGAGTGCACCATTCATTTCTGCCCGGAAACGTGACCGATGCGGGCCTCGGGAATCTCGCCGCGTGTCTTCTTTTTCTCTTTGGAAGCGAGTGTACACCCCCGTATGTCTTCCTTCCCTGCACAAGTTATGGGCAATCTCGATCTCTCTCTCGCGCCGTGACCCACCCCCCACTGCCGTGTGGCAAATGCGTCGGAGCGGCGAGCCTCCGCGGACCTTTTTCGGTCCATGTAGCGCCACACGTATGTGCCAATTTGGCACCACGCTTTTTTGCAAGATGCGGCAAAACCGGGCAAACGGTCGGATGTGTGGACGCGCGGAGGCCAAATCCCATCATGCGCAGTTGATATGCACCACTCTCTTGCCAACGTCACAACACGTTTAGGCACAATCGTTTCCCGCAGGACAAAACAAATGAAGATCGGTATACAAAACAGACGGCCTCCACCCCACCTCCCTGAAACGCACGTTCAGGCCTCGCCGATCCGGCAGGCGGGTTCGCCAAATACCAAGCTTCAACCCGTAAAACCAAATCTAGATCTCGCGTCTTTGTCGTCCGAACACACGGATCCAGCCATGGCACCACGCCCCCCTCTGATGAGATGAGATGGGGAGGGAGATGTTACGTATGGGCGACAAGATCACCGACGGAGGCGCAGCCGGAACGCGTTCTTGGACGCTCTCGACTGTGTATCTAGGTATGCGTCATAAAATCCTACAATAAATTCTTCCGCCTTGAATCCAAACCGGTTGTACAACAGCTACACGTTGCGGGTGCGTGTGTGAAGACGGACGGTCAACGTTGCTGTGGATGCTCCAGAACAGGTGCAACGCACCATCGCCGGGTTGTTGGCAGAAACGTGGAGAGTGATGTCTCGGTGGGGATGAAAGGTAATGAGGTGGTACAGCATGGTCCTAGAATAAGCGAGTTCAACCCAAGGATTCGTCGGGACCGACAATGGGAACGTGCGTTGCTATTTGCGCATTCTCCCAGCCGGCTCTGACGACGAGGTAGGTGATGTATGTTTCGTGGGGCGAGCTCAAGAGGGCGGTACCGACGACAAGGTGGCCATATAGTGCGACTACCGTACACCGCTCTGGGGCGTCCTGCAAGGCGTCACTGACTGTGCGAATGTGGTCGGTGGCCGCGCCCATGTGGAAGAGGATCACTAACCATCAATGCCGTCCCAAAACACTCGAGCCAAGAGGTCATGCACCTGGCGTAAATGGGATGGCTGGAGAGTGACGTAGGTGATGGGTGTCTGCAGTCTCTCGGGCTGGTCACTCTCCGGGCTTGAAGACAGGGGGTCAGCACGAAGTCCAAACACACGTGTAAGAATACGTCGACTGACTGCGCGAGTGTGTAGTGAGCGTGAACGTCGTCCATGAGAAGCGTCCATGGAGGGTGTGATTCCCAGTCCACCGCAATCAAACCTGGGGTCCTTTGTGGGGTGTGTCCGTAGACACGCGCTGCGAACGAGTGTTCGTACCGGGTAGTTTGAATTGCTTGGAGTCCATCAAGCACCGCAAGCGGAACGGGCACAGAGGGTGAAATGTCGAGGGGAACCAGCGTTGCAGGTGTACCAATGTCTAATTGGGGCGATGCGCGTATACCCGCTCTTCGTCTCTCCTTTCGGGACAAAGGGGTAAGAGCGGCGTCGGCTTCATTCTCGGAGAATTACCTGCCTGATACAACTGCAGCTTCCGTAGCACGTTCCATTCGGAGGGAGACGTCATACGCCCCTGCGTACGTTGCTTTGCATACGCCAATATCCTTGCGGTCTCGAAGCGGGAGAGCGGCCGAACGAGTTCGCCCTCACTTTCTTTCCCGTCTACGCTACGGCTGTCGGCCTGGCTCGATACCCAAGGGACAAACATGAGTATAAACGTGGACGCCAAGCCCGGCGGCGGTGGAGACGTACAGGCAGAGTGGTATCAGAGGACTGAGTCCAGATCACTTTCCGGGATTCGAGATACTCGGAAAGTAGTCCCTCCATCGTCGCTTCAAATCCCCCATTCTCGTCTTCGTCCTCGGTGCGCACCGTGAGGCTCTGCCGGAAGGCATCGAGGAGTCCAGAGAGGGAGGTAGATGTCCGGGTGGCGCGGATGTCGGTGGCCACCGCTTTCCTGGAGTTGATTTTGCGGCGCTTCGGGCGGTGGGATCTAGTCTGCGAGCGTACGTGTGAGGGGGGGGTCGGCGACGATGTGCGCGCTGTACCTCGACGTATGCCTCGTCCTCGTCGGATGGCATTCCTTGGGTGGGGATGCCCCTGGACAGGTACGCTTGGTGTCTACTTCCCGCTCAAGTCCTGGAACGGCAGGTTGGCAGGTGTTTAGGTTCACGCTACTGAACAAGCAATATCCCCTGCAGGGACGACGAGATCGACCTCGACCTCGACGCGGCGCAAGTACGGCAAGGAATGGACGAAGTCAAATAAAACAAAATAAATAAAAAAAACAAAAGACGGAGTCAGAGATCAGGAAGATAAGTTATACTCAAGCCAAACCCGACTCCATCGAAGCAAAGTCGGAGGGCAAAAGCAAAGTGAATGGACTAGTATGCGAGTACAAGCGAGGCTGCTGAAAC